>CAKAIZ010000053.1:0-27618 GCA_916610145.1 Eristalis arbustorum | reverse complement strand
AAAAAGTTATATGAAAAGAAGAAACTAGTAAAAATCACAGGGAAAAAGTTGGTTAAAGATCAAAAACTTTTATAGTAGTTTAGGAAATGCGGGTTTCAGCGCAAGTAATATATATATAATATAAAAATATTGAGAAAATAATCAGATTTTCCATGAAAAATGTAGGTAAAAGAGCAGAAAAAGGTATATGAAAAGAAGAAACTAGTAAAAATCACAGGAAAAAGTTGGTTAAAGATCAAAAACTTTCATAGTAGTTTAGGAAATGCGGGTTTCGGCGCAGTATATATATATATAATTTAAAAATATTGAGAAAATAATCAGATTTTCCATGAAAAATGTAGATAAAAGAGCAGAAAAAGTTATATGAAAAGAAGAAACTAGTAAAAATCACAGAAAAAAGTTGGTTTAAAGATCAAAAAACTTTCATAGTAGTTTAGGAAATGCGGGTTTCAGCGCAGTATATATATATAATATAAAAATATTGAGAAAATAATCAGATTTTCCATGAAAAATGTAGGTAAAAGAGCAGAAAAAAGTTATATGAAAAAGAAGAAACTAGTAAAAATCACAGGGAAAAAGTTGGTTAAAGATCAAAAACTTTCATAGTAGTTTAGGAAATGCGGGTTTCGGCGCAGTATATATATATATAATATAAAATATTGAGAAAATAATCAGATTTTCCATGAAAAAAGTAGGTAAAAGAGCAGAAAAAGTTATATGAAAAGAAGAAACTTCTAAAAATCACAGGAAAAAGTTGGTTAAAGATCAAAAACTTTCATAGTAGTTTAGGAAATACGGGTTTCAGCTTAGTATATATATATAATATAAAAATATTGAGAAAATAATTAGATTTTCCATGAAAAATGTAGGTAAAAGAGCAGAAAAAGTTATATGAAAAGAAGTAACTAGTAAAAGTCACAGGATAAAGTTGGTTAAAGGTCAAAAACTTTCATAGTAGTTTAGGAAATGCGTGTTTCAGCGCAGTATATATATAAAATAAAAATATTGAGAAAATAATCAGATTTTCCATGAAAAATATAGGTAAAAGAGCAGAAAAAGTTATATGAAAAGAAGAAACTAGTAAAAATCACAGGAAAAAGTTGGTTAAAGATCAGAAACTCTCATAGTTGTTTAGGAAATGCGGGTTTCAGCGCAGTATATATATATAATATAAAAATATTGAGAAAATAATCAGATTTTCCATGAAAAATGTAGGTAAAAGAGCAGAAAAGTTATATGAAAAGATGAAACTAGTAAAAATCACAGGAAAAAGTTGGTTTAAAGATCAAAAACTTTCATAGTAGTTTAGGAAATGCGGGTTTCAGCGCAGTATGTATATAATATAAAAATATTGAGAAAATAATCAGATTTTCCATGAAAAATGTAGGTAAAAGAGCAGAAAAAGTTATATGAAAAGAACAAACTAGTAAGAATGACAGAGAAAAGTTTGTTAAAGATCAAAAACTTTCATAGTAGTTTAGGAAATGCGCGTTTCAGCGCAGTATATATATATATAATATAAAAATATTGAGAAAATAATCAGATTTTCCATGAAAAATGTAGGTAAAAGAGCAGAAAAAGTTATATGAAAAGAAGAAACTAGTAAAAATCACAGGTAAAAGTTGGTTTAAAGATCAAAAACTTTTATAGTAGTTTAGGAAATGCGGGTTTCAGCGCAGTATATATATATAATATAAAAATATTGAGAAAATAATCAGATTTTCCATGAAAAATGTAGGTAAAAGAGCAGAAAAAGTTATATGAAAAGAAGAAACTAGTAAAAATCACAGGAAAAAGTTGGTTAAAGATCAAAAACTTTCATAGTAGTTTAGGAAATGCGGGTTTCGGCGCAGTTTATATATATAATTTAAAAATATTGAGAAAATAATCAGATTTTCCATGAAAAATGTAGATACAAGAGCAGAAAAAAGTTATATGAAAAGAAGAAACTAGTAAAATCACAGGAAAAAAGTGGTTAAAGATCAAAAACTTTCATAGTAGTTTAGGAAATGCGGGTTTCAGCGCAGTATATATATATAATAATAAAAATATGAGAAAATAATCAGATTTTCAATGAAAAATGTAGGTAAAAGAGCAGAAAAAGTTATATGAAAAGGAAGAAACTAGTAAAAATCACAGGAAAAAGTTGGTTTAAAGATCAAAAACTTTCATAGTAGTTTAGGAAATGCGGGTTTCAGCGCAGTATATATATATAATATAAAAATAATGAGAAAATAATCAGATTTTCCATGAAAAATGTAGGTAAAAGAGCAGAAAAAGTTATAAGAAAAGAAGAAAATAGTAAAAAATCACAGGAAAAAGTTGGTTAAAGATCAAAAACTTTCATAGTGGTTTAGGAAATGCGGGTTTCGGCGCAGTATATATATATATATAGAATTTAAAAATATTGAGAAAATAATCAGTTTTTTCCATGAAAAAATGTAGATAAAAGAGCAGAAAAAGTTATATGATAAGAAGAAACTAGTAAAAATCACAGGAAAAAGTTGGTTAAAGATCAAAAACTTTCATAGTAGTTTAGGAATGCGGGTTTATGAAGTTTATTATATATATAATCTAAAAATATTGAGAAAATAATCAGATTTTCCATGAAAAAAGTAGGTAAAAGAGCAGAAAAAGTTATATGAAAGAAGAAACTAGTAAAAATCACAGGAAAAAGTTGGTTAAAGATCAAAAACTTTCATAGTAGTTTAGGAAATGCGGGTTTCGGCGCAGTTTACTATATATAATTATTTAAAATATTGAGAAAATAATCAGATTTTCCATGAAAATGTAGACACAAGAGCAGAAAAAGTTATATGAAAAGAAGAAACTAGTAAAAATCACAGGAAAAAGTTGGTTAAAGATCAAAAACTTTCATAGTAGTTTAGGAAATGCGGGTTTCAGCGCAAGTACTATATATATATAATATAAAAATATTGAGAAAATAATCAGATTTTCCATGAAAAATTGTAGGTAAAAGAGCAGAAAAAGTTATATGAAAAGAAGAAACTAGTAAAAATCACAGGAAAAAGTTGGTTAAAGATCAAAAACTTTCATAGTAGTTTAGGAAATGCGGGTTTCGGCGCAGTATATATATATAATATAAAAATATTGAGAAAATAATCAGATTTTCCATGAAAAATGTAGGTAAAAGAGCAGAAAAAAGTTATAAGAAAAGAAGAAAATAGTAAAAATCACAGGAAAAAGTTGGTTAAAGATCAAAAACTTTCATAGTAGTTTAGGAAATGCGGGTTTCGGCGCAGTATATTATATATATATAGAATTTAAAAATATTGAGAAAATAATCAGTTTTTCCATGAAAAATGTAGATAAAAGAGCAGAAAAAGTTATATGAAAAGAAGAAACTAGTAAAAATCACAGGAAAAAGTTGGTTAAAGATCAAAAACTTTCATAGTAGTTTAGGAAATGCGGGTTTCAGCGCAGTATGTATATAATATAAAAATATTGAGAAAATAATCAGATTTTCCATGAAAAAAGTAGGTAAAAGAGCAGAAAAAGTTATAATGAAAAGAAGAAACTAGTAAAAATCACAGGAAAAAGTTGGTTTTAAGATCAAAAACTTTCATAGTAGTTTAGGAAATGCGGGTTTCAGCGCAGTATATTTATATAATATAAAAATATTGAGAAAATAATCAGATTTTCCATGAAAAATGTAGGTAAAAGAGCAGAAAAAGTTATATGAAAAGAAGAAACTAGTAAAAATCACAGGAAAATTTTGGTTAAAGATTAAAAACTTTCATAGTGTTTAGGAAATGCGGGTTTCAGAGCAGTATATATATAAAAATAGCAGTATAATATAAAAATATTGAAAAAATAATCAGATTTTCCATGAAAAATGTAGATAAAAGAGCAGAAACAGTTATATGAAAAGAAGAAACTAGTAAAAATCACAGGAAAATGTTGGCTAAAGATCAAAAACTTTCATAGTAGTTTAGGAAATGCGGGTTTCAGCGCAGTATATATATAAAAACAGCAGTATAATATAAAAATATTGAGAAAATAATCAGATTTTCCATGAAAAATGTAGGTAAAAGAGCAGAAAAAGTTATATGAAAAGAAGAAACTAGTAAAAATCACAGGAAAAAGTTGGTTAAAGATCAAAAACTTTAATAGTAGTTTAGGAAATGCGGGTTTCAGCGCAGTATATATATGATAATAGCTATATAATTTAAAAATATTGAGAATATGATCAGATTTTCCATGAAATATGTAGGTAAAAGAGCAGAAAAAGTTATATGAAAAGATGAAACTAGTAAAAATCACAGAAAAAAGTTGGTTAAAGATCAAAAACTTTCATAGTAGTTCAGGAAATGCGGGTTTCAGCGCAGTATATAGATATAATATGTAATATAAAAATATTGAGAAAATAATCAGATTTTCAATGAAAAATGTAGGTAAAAGAGCAGAAAAAGTTATATGAAAAGAAGAAACTAGTAAAAATCACAGGAAAAAGTTGGTTAAAGATCAAAAACTTTCATAGTAGTTTAGGAAATGCGGGTTTCAGCGCAGTATATATATAAAAATAGCAGTATAATATAAAAATATTGAGAAAATAATCAGATTTTCCATGAAATATGTAGGTAAAAGAGCAAAAAAAGTTATATGAAAAGAAGAAACTAGTAAAAATCACAGGAAAAAGTTGGTTAAAGATCAAAAACTTTCATAGTAGTTTAGGAAATGCGGGTTTCAGCGCAGTATATATATAAAAATAGCAGTATAATATAAAAATATTGAGAAAATAATCAGATTTTCCATGAAAAATGTAGGTAAAGGAGCAGAAAAAGTTTTATGAAAAGAAGAAACTAGTAAAAATCACAGGAAAAAGTTGGTTTAAGATCAAAAACTTTCATGGTAGTTTAGGAAATGCGGGTTTCAGCGCAGTATATTTATAAAAATAGCAGTATAATATAAAAATATTGAGAAAATAATCAGATTTTCCATGAAAAAGGTAGGTAAAAGAGCCGAAAAAGTTATATGAAAAGAAGAAACTAGTAAAAATCACAGGAAAAAGTTGGTTAAAAATCAAAAACTTTCATAGTAGTTTAGGAAATGCGGGTTTCAGCGCAGTATTTATATAAAAATAGCAGTATAATATAAAAATATTGAGAAAATAATCAGATGTTCCATGAAATATGTAGGTAAAAGAGCAAAAAAAGTTATATGAAAAGAAGAAACTAGTAAAAATCACAGGAAAAAGTTGGTTAAAGATCAAAAACTTTCATAGTAGTTTAGGAAATGCGGGTTTCAGCGCAGTATATATATAAAAATAGCAGTATAATATACAAATATTGAGAAAATAATCAGATTTTCCATGAAAAATGTAGGTAAAGGAGCAGAAAAAGTTTTATGAAAAGAAGAAACTAGTAAAAATCACAGGAAAAAGTTGGTTTAAGATCAAAAACTTTCATGGTAGTTTAGGAAATGCGGGTTTCAGCGCAGTATATGTATAAAAATAGCAGTATAATATAAAAATATTGAGAAAATAATCAGATTTTCCATGAAAAAAGTAGGTAAAAGAGCAGAAAAAGTTATATGAAAAGAAGAAACTAGTAAAAATCACAGGAAAAAGTTGGTTAAAGATCAAAAACTTTCATAGTAGTTTAGGAAATGCGGGTTTCAGCGCAGTGTATATATATAATATATATAATATAAAAATATTGAGAAAATAATCAGATTTTCCATGAAAAAAGTAGGTAAAAGAGCAGAAAAAGTTATATGAAAAGAAGAAACTAGTAAAAATGACAGGAAAAAGTGTGTTAAAGATCAAAAACTTTCATAGTAGTTTAGGAAATGCGGGTTTCAGCGCAGTATATATATAAAAATAGCAGTATAATATAAAAATATTGAGAAAATAATCAGATTTTCCATGAAAAATGTAGGTAAAAGAGCAGAAAAAGTTATATGAAAAAGAAGAAACTAGTAAAAATCACAGGAAAAAGTTGGTTTAAGATCAAAAACGTTCATAGTAGTTTAGGAAATGCGGGTTTCAGCGCAGTATATATATATGATATAAAAATATTGAGAAAATAATCAGATTTTCCATGAAAAATGTAGGTAAAAGAGCAGAAAAAGTTATATGAAAAGAAGAAACTAGTAAGAATCACAGGAAAAAGTTGGTTTAAGATCAAAAACTTTCATAGTAGTTTAGGAAATGCGGGTTTCAGCGCAGTATATGTATAAAAATAGCAGTATGATATAAAAATATTGAGAAAATAATCAGATTTTCCATGAAAAATGTAGGTAAGAGAGCAGAAAAAGTTATATGAAAAGAAGAAACTAGTAAAAATCACAGGAAAAAGTTGGTTAAAGATCAAAAACTTTCATAGTAGTTTAGGAAATGCGGGTTTCAGCGCAGTATATTTATAAAAATAGCAGTATAATATAAAAATATTGAGAAAATAATCAGATTCTCCATGAAAAATGTAGGTAAAGGAGCAGAAAAAGTTATATGAAAAGAAGAAACTAGTAAAAATCACAGGAAAAAGTTTTTTAAAGATCAAAAACTTTCGTAGTAGTTTAGGAAACGCGGGTTTCAGCGTAGTATATATATATAATATAAAAATATTGAGAAAATAATCAGATTTTCCATGAAAAATGTAGGTAAAAGAGCAAAAAAAGTTATATGAAAAGAAGATACTAGTAAAAATCACAGGAAAAAGTTGGTTTAAGATCAAAAACTTTCATGGTAGTTTAGGAAATGCGGGTTTCAGCGCAGTATATGTATAAAAATAGCAGTATAATATAAAAATATTGAGAAAATAATCAGATTTTCCATGAAAAAAGTAGGTAAAAGAGCAGAAAAAGTTATATGAAAAGAAGAAACTAGTAAAAATCACAGGAAAAAGTTGGTTAAAGATCAAAAACTTTCATGGTAGCTTAGGAAATGCGGGTTTCAGCGCAGTATATGTATAAAAATAGCAGTATAATATAAAAATATTGAGAAAATAATCAGATTTTCCATGAAAAAAGTAGGTAAAAGAGCAGAAAAAGTTATATGAAAAGAAGAAACTAGTAAAAATGACAGGAAAAAGTTGGTTAAAGATCAAAAACTCTTATAGTAGTTTAGGAAATGCGGGTTTCAGCGCAGTATATATATAAAAATAGCAGTAGAAT
This sequence comes from Eristalis arbustorum, assembly GCA_916610145.1. Lineage (NCBI taxonomy): Eukaryota > Metazoa > Arthropoda > Insecta > Diptera > Syrphidae > Eristalis > Eristalis arbustorum. The sequence goes on along the minus strand of CAKAIZ010000053.1, from coordinate 20,484 downwards.
ATAAAAATATTGAGAAAATAATCAGATTTTCCATGAAATATGTAGGTAAAAGAGCAAAAAAAGTTATATGAAAAGAAGAAACTAGTAAAAATCACAGGAAAAAGTTGGTTAAAGATCAAAAACTTTCATAGTAGTTTAGAAAATGCGGGATTCAGCGCAGCATATATATAAAAATAGCAGTATAATATAAAAATATTGAGAAAATAATCAGATTTTCCATGAAAAATGTAGGTAAAGGAGCAGAAAAAGTTTTATGAAAAGAAGAAACTAGTAAAAATCACAGGAAAAGTTGGTTTAAGATCAAAAACTTTCATGGTAGTTTAGGAAATGCAGGTTTCAGCGCAGTATATATATATATAATATAAGAATATTGAGAAAATAATCAGATTTTGCATGAAATATGTAGGTAAAAGAGCAAAAAAAGTTATATGAAAAGAAGAAACTAGTAAAAATCACAGGAAAAAGTTGGTTAAAGATCAAAAACTTTCATAGTAGTTTAGGAAATGCGGGTTTCAGCGCAGTATATATATAAAAATAGCAGTATAATATAAAAATATTGAGAAAATAATCAGATTTTCCATGAAAAATGTAGGTAAAGGAGCAGAAAAAGTTTTATGAAAAGAAGAAACTAGTAAAAATCACAGGAAAAAGTTGGTTTAAGATCAAAAACTTTCATGGTAGTTTAGGAAATGCGGGTTTCAGCGCAGTATATTTATAAAAATAGCAGTATAATATAAAAATATTGAGAAAATAATCAGATTTTCCATGAAAAAGGTAGGTAAAAGAGCCGAAAAAGTTATATGAAAAGAAGAAACTAGTAAAAATCACAGGAAAAAGTTGGTTAAAAATCAAAAACTTTCATAGTAGTTTAGGAAATGCGGGTTTCAGCGCAGTATTTATATAAAAATAGCAGTATAATATAAAAATATTGAGAAAATAATCAGATGTTCCATGAAATATGTAGGTAAAAGAGCAAAAAAAGTTATATGAAAAGAAGAAACTAGTAAAAATCACAGGAAAAAGTTGGTTAAAGATCAAAAACTTTCATAGTAGTTTAGGAAATGCGGGTTTCAGCGCAGTATATATATAAAAATAGCAGTATAATATACAAATATTGAGAAAATAATCAGATTTTCCATGAAAAATGTAGGTAAAGGAGCAGAAAAAGTTTTATGAAAAGAAGAAACTAGTAAAAATCACAGGAAAAAGTTGGTTTAAGATCAAAAACTTTCATGGTAGTTTAGGAAATGCGGGTTTCAGCGCAGTATATGTATAAAAATAGCAGTATAATATAAAAATATTGAGAAAATAATCAGATTTTCCATGAAAAAAGTAGGTAAAAGAGCAGAAAAAGTTATATGAAAAGAAGAAACTAGTAAAAATCACAGGAAAAAGTTGGTTAAAGATCAAAAACTTTCATAGTAGTTTAGGAAATGCGGGTTTCAGCGCAGTGTATATATATAATATATATAATATAAAAATATTGAGAAAATAATCAGATTTTCCATGAAAAAAGTAGGTAAAAGAGCAGAAAAAGTTATATGAAAAGAAGAAACTAGTAAAAATGACAGGAAAAAGTGTGTTAAAGATCAAAAACTTTCATAGTAGTTTAGGAAATGCGGGTTTCAGCGCAGTATATATATAAAAATAGCAGTATAATATAAAAATATTAAGAAAATAATCAGATTTTCCATGAAAAATGTAGGTAAAAGAGCAGAAAAAGTTATATGAAAAGAAGAAACTAGTAAAAATCACAGGAAAAAGTTGGTTTAAGATCAAAAACGTTCATAGTAGTTTAGGAAATGCGGGTTTCAGCGCAGTATATATATATGATATAAAAATATTGAGAAAATAATCAGATTTTCCATGAAAAATGTAGGTAAAAGAGCAGAAAAAGTTATATGAAAAGAAGAAACTAGTAAGAATCACAGGAAAAAGTTGGTTTAAGATCAAAAACTTTCATAGTAGTTTAGGAAATGCGGGTTTCAGCGCAGTATATGTATAAAAATAGCAGTATGATATAAAAATATTGAGAAAATAATCAGATTTTCCATGAAAAATGTAGGTAAGAGAGCAGAAAAAGTTATATGAAAAGAAGAAACTAGTAAAAATCACAGGAAAAAGTTGGTTAAAGATCAAAAACTTTCATAGTAGTTTAGGAAATGCGGGTTTCAGCGCAGTATATTTATAAAAATAGCAGTATAATATAAAAATATTGAGAAAATAATCAGATTCTCCATGAAAAATGTAGGTAAAGGAGCAGAAAAAGTTATATGAAAAGAAGAAACTAGTAAAAATCACAGGAAAAAGTTTTTTAAAGATCAAAAACTTTCGTAGTAGTTTAGGAAACGCGGGTTTCAGCGTAGTATATATATATAATATAAAAATATTGAGAAAATAATCAGATTTTCCATGAAAAATGTAGGTAAAAGAGCAAAAAAAGTTATATGAAAAGAAGATACTAGTAAAAATCACAGGAAAAAGTTGGTTTAAGATCAAAAACTTTCATGGTTGTTTAGGAAATGCGGGTTTCAGCGCAGTATATGTATAAAAATAGCAGTATAATATAAAAATATTGAGAAAATAATCAGATTTTCCATGAAAAAAGTAGGTAAAAGAGCAGAAAAAGTTATATGAAAAGAAGAAACTAGTAAAAATCACAGGAAAAAGTTGGTTAAAGATCAAAAACTTTCATGGTAGCTTAGGAAATGCGGGTTTCAGCGCAGTATATGTATAAAAATAGCAGTATAATATAAAAATATTGAGAAAATAATCAGATTTTCCATGAAAAAAGTAGGTAAAAGAGCAGAAAAAGTTATATGAAAAGAAGAAACTAGTAAAAATGACAGGAAAAAGTTGGTTAAAGATCAAAAACTCTTATAGTAGTTTAGGAAATGCGGGTTTCAGCGCAGTATATATATAAAAATAGCAGTAGAATATAAAAATATTGAGAAAATAATCAGATTTTCCATGAAAAATGTAGGTAAAAGAGCAAAAAAAGTTATATGAAAAGAAGAAACTAGTAAAAATCACAGGAAAAAGTTGGTTAAAGATCAAAAACTTTCATAGTAGTTTAGAAAATGCGGGATTCAGCGCAGCATATATATAAAAATAGCAGTATAATATAAAAATATTGAGAAAATAATCAGATTTTCCATGAAAAATGTAGGTAAAGGAGCAGAAAAAGTTTTATGAAAAGAAGAAACTAGTAAAAATCACAGGAAAAGTTGGTTTAAGATCAAAAACTTTCATGGTAGTTTAGGAAATGCAGGTTTCAGCGCAGTATATATATATATAATATAAGAATATTGAGAAAATAATCAGATTTTCCATGAAAAATGTAGGTAAAAGAGCAGAAAAAGTTATATGAAAAGAAGAAACTAGTAAAAATCACAGGAAAAAGTTGGTTAAAGATCAAAAACTTTCATAGTAGTTTAGGAAATGCGGGTTTCAGCGCAGTATATATATATATAATATATATAATATAAAAATATTGAGAAAATAATCAGATTTTCCATGAAAAATGTAGGTAAAAGAGCAGAAAAAGTTATATGAAAAGAAGAAACTAGTAAAAATCACAGGAAAAAGTTGGTTAAAGATCAAAAACTTTCATAGTAGTTTAGGAAATGCGGGTTTCAGCGCAGTATATATATAATATAAAAATTTTGAGGAAATAATCAGATTTTCCATGAAAAATGTAGGTAAAAGAGCAGAAAAAGTTATATGAAAAGAAGAAACTAGTAAAAATCACAGGAAAAAGTTGGTTAAAGGTCAAAAACTTTCATAGTAGTTTAGGAAATGCGGTATATATATAATATAAAAATATTGAGAAAATAATCAGATTTTCCATGAAAAATTTAGGTAAAAGAGCAGAAAAAGTTATATGAAAAGAGAAACTAGTAAAAATCACAGGAAAAAGTTGGTTAAAGATCAAAAACTTTCATAGTAGTTTAGGAAATGCGGGTTTCAGCGCAGTATATATATATATAATATAAAAATATTGAGAAAATAATCAGATTTTCCATGAAAAATGTAGGTAAAAGAGCAGAAAAAGTTATATGAAAAGAAGAAACTAGTAAAAATCACAGGAAAAAGTTGGTTAAAGATCAAAAACTTTTATAGTAGTTTAGGAAATGCGGGTTTCAGCGCAGTATATATATATAATATAAAAATATTGAGAAAATAATCAGATTTTCCATGAAAAATGTAGGTAAAAGAGCAGAAAAAGGTATATGAAAAGAAGAAACTAGTAAAAATCACAGGAAAAAGTTGGTTAAAGATCAAAAACTTCCATAGTAGTTTAGGAAATGCGGGTTTCGGCGCAGTATATATATATAATTTAAAAATATTGAGAAAATAATCAGATTTTCCATGAAAAATGTAGATAAAAGAGCAGAAAAAGTTATATGAAAAGAAGAAACTAGTAAAAATCACAGAAAAAAGTTGGTTAAAGATCAAAAACTTTCATAGTAGTTTAGGAAATGCGGGTTTCAGCGCAGTATATATATATAATATAAAAATATTGAGAAAATAATCAGATTTTCCATGAAAAATGTAGGTAAAAGAGCAGAAAAAGTTATATGAAAAGAAGAAACTAGTAAAAATCACAGGAAAAAGTTGGTTAAAGATCAAAAACTTTCATAGTAGTTTAGGAAATGCGGGTTTCGGCGCAGTATATATATATAATATAAAAATATTGAGAAAATAATCAGATTTTCCATGAAAAAAGTAGGTAAAAGAGCAGAAAAAGTTATACGAAAAGAAGAAACTTCTAAAAATCACAGGAAAAAGTTGGTTAAAGATCAAAAACTTTCATAGTAGTTTAGGAAATGCGGGTTTCAGCTTAGTATATATATATAATATAAAAATATTGAGAAAATAATTAGATTTTCCATGAAAAATGTAGGTAAAAGAGCAGAAAAAGTTATATGAAAAGAAGTAACTAGTAAAAGTCACAGGATAAAGTTGGTTAAAGGTCAAAAACTTTCATAGTAGTTTAGGAAATGCGTGTTTCAGCGCAGTATATATATAAAATAAAAATATTGAGAAAATAATCAGATTTTCCATGAAAAATATAGGTAAAAGAGCAGAAAAAGTTATATGAAAAGAAGAAACTAGTAAAAATCACAGGAAAAAGTTGGTTAAAGATCAGAAACTCTCATAGTTGTTTAGGAAATGCGGGTTTCAGCGCAGTATATATATATAATATAAAAATATTGAGAAAATAATCAGATTTTCCATGAAAAATGTAGGTAAAAGAGCAGAAAAAGTTATATGAAAAGATGAAACTAGTAAAAATCACAGGAAAAAGTTGGTTAAAGATCAAAAACTTTCATAGTAGTTTAGGAAATGCGGGTTTCAGCGCAGTATGTATATAATATAAAAATATTGAGAAAATAATCAGATTTTCCATGAAAAATGTAGGTAAAAGAGCAGAAAAAGTTATATGAAAAGAACAAACTAGTAAGAATGACAGGAAAAAGTTTGTTAAAGATCAAAAACTTTCATAGTAGTTTAGGAAATGCGCGTTTCAGCGCAGTATATATATATATAATATAAAAATATTGAGAAAATAATCAGATTTTCCATGAAAAATGTAGATAAAAGAGCAGAAAAAGTTATATGAAAAGAAGAAACTAGTAAAAATCACAGGTAAAAGTTGGTTAAAGATCAAAAACTTTTATAGTAGTTTAGGAAATGCGGGTTTCAGCGCAGTATATATATATAATATAAAAATATTGAGAAAATAATCAGATTTTCCATGAAAAATGTAGGTAAAAGAGCAGAAAAAGTTATATGAAAAGAAGAAACTAGTAAAAATCACAGGAACAAGTTGGTTAAAGATCAAAAACTTTCATAGTAGTTTAGGAAATGCGGGTTTCGTTGCAGTTTATATATATATAATTTAAAAATATTGAGAAAATAATCAGATTTTCCATGAAAAATGTAGATACAAGAGCAGAAAAAGTTATATGAAAAGAAGAAACTAGTAAAAATCACAGGAAAAAGTTGGTTAAAGATCAAAAACTTTCATAGTAGTTTAGGAAATGCGGGTTTCAGCGCAGTATATATATATAATATAAAAATATTGAGAAAATAATCAGATTTTCCATGAAAAATGTAGGTAAAAGAGCAGAAAAAGTTATATGAAAAGAAGAAACTAGTAAAAATCACAGGAAAAAGTTGGTTAAAGATCAAAAACTTTCATAGTAGTTTAGGAAATGCGGGTTTCGGCGCAGTATATATATATAATATAAAAATATTGAGAAAATAATCAGATTTTCCATGAAAAATGTAGGTAAAAGAGCAGAAAAAGTTATAAGAAAAGAAGAAAATAGTAAAAATCACAGGAAAAAGTTGGTTAAAGATCAAAAACTTTCATAGTGGTTTAGGAAATGCGGGTTTCGGCGCAGTATATATATATATATAGAATTTAAAAATATTGAGAAAATAATCAGTTTTTCCATGAAAAATGTAGATAAAAGAGCAGAAAAAGTTATATGATAAGAAGAAACTAGTAAAAATCACAGGAAAAAGTTGGTTAAAGATCAAAAACTTTCATAGTAGTTTAGGAAATGCGGGTTTCAGCGCAGTATGTATATAATATAAAAATATTGAGAAAATAATCAGATTTTCCATGAAAAAAGTAGGTAAAAGAGCAGAAAAAGTTATATGAAAAGAAGAAACTAGTAAAAATCACAGGAAAAAGTTGGTTTAAGATCAAAAACTTGCATAGTGGTTTAGGAAATGCGGGTTTCAGCGCAGTATATTTATATAATATAAAAATATTGAGAAAATAATCAGATTTTCCATGAAAAATGTAGGTAAAAGAGCAGAAAAAGTTATATGAAAAGAAGAAACTAGTAAAAATCACAGGAAAATTTTGGTTAAAGATTAAAAACTTTCATAGTAGTTTAGGAAATGCGGGTTTCAGAGCAGTATATATATAAAAATAGCAGTATAATATAAAAATATTGAAAAAATAATCAGATTTTCCATGAAAAATGTAGATAAAAGAGCAGAAACAGTTATATGAAAAGAAGAAACTAGTAAAAATCACAGGAAAATGTTGGCTAAAGATCAAAAACTTTCATAGTAGTTTAGGAAATGCGGGTTTCAGCGCAGTATATATATAAAAACAGCAGTATAATATAAAAATATTGAGAAAATAATCAGATTTTCCATGAAAAATGTAGGTAAAAGAGCAGAAAAAGTTATATGAAAAGAAGAAACTAGTAAAAATCACAGGAAAAAGTTGGTTAAAGATCAAAAACTTTAATAGTAGTTTAGGAAATGCGGGTTTCAGCGCAGTATATATATGATAATAGCTATATAATTTAAAAATATTGAGAATATGATCAGATTTTCCATGAAATATGTAGGTAAAAGAGCAGAAAAAGTTATATGAAAAGATGAAACTAGTAAAAATCACAGAGAAAAGTTGGTTAAAGATCAAAAACTTTCATAGTAGTTCAGGAAATGCGGGTTTCAGCGCAGTATATAGATATAATATGTAATATAAAAATATTAAGAAAATAATCAGATTTTCAATGAAAAATGTAGGTAAAAGAGCAGAAAAAGTTATATGAAAAGAAGAAACTAGTAAAAATCACAGGAAAAAGTTGGTTAAAGATCAAAAACTTTTATAGTAGTTTAGGAAATGCGGGCTTCAGCGCAGTATATATATAAAAATAGCAGTATAATATAAAAATATTGAGAAAATAGTCAGATTTTCCATGAAAAATGTAGGTAAAAGAGCAGAAAAAGTTATATGAAAAGAAGAAACTAGTAAAAATCACAGGAAAAAAGTTGGTTAAAGATCAAAAACTTTCATAGTAGCTTAGGAAATGCGGGTTTCAGCGCAGTATATATATAAAAATAGCAGTATAATATAAAAATATTGAGAAAATAATCAGATTTTCCATGAAAAATGTAAGTAAAAGAGCAGAAAAAGTTGTATGAAAAGAAGAAACTAATAAAAATCACAGGAAAAAGTTGGTTAAAGATCAAAAACTTTCATAGTAGTTCAGGAAATGCGGGTTTCAGCGCAGTATATATACATATAATATAAAAATATTGAGAAAATAATCAGATTTTCCATGAAAAATGTAGGTAAAAGAGCAGAAAAAGTTATATGAAAAGAAGAAACTTCTAAAAATCACAGGAAAAAGTTGGCTAAAGATCAAAAACTTTCATAGTAGTTTAAAAAATGAGGGTTTCAGCGCAGTATATATATAATATAAAAATATTGAGAAAATAATCAGATTTTCCATGAAAAATGTAGGTAAAAGAGCAGAAAAAGTTATATGAAAAGAAGAAACTAGTAAAAATCACAGGAAAACGTTGGTTAAAGATCAAAAACTTTCATAGTAGTTTAGGAAATGCGGGTTTCAGCGCAGTATATATATATAAAATATAATATAAAAATATAGAGAAAATAATCAGATTTTCCATGAAAAATGTAGGTAAAAGAGCAGAAAAAGTTATATGAAAAGAAGAAACTAGTAAAAATCACAGGAAAAAGTTGGTTAAAGATCAAAAACTTTCATAGTAGTTTAGGAAATGCGGGTTTCAGTGCAGTGTATATGTAAAAATAGCAGTATAATATAAAAGTATTGAGAAAATAATCAGATTTTCCATGAAAAATGTAGGTAAAAGAGCAGAAAAAGTTATATAAAAAGAAGAAACTTGTAAAAATCACAGGAAAAGGTTGGTTAAAGATCAAAAATTTTCATAGTGGTTTAGGAAATGCGGGTCTCAGCGCAGTATATATATAAAAATAGCAGTATAATATAAAAATATTGAGAAAATAATCAGATTTTCCATGAAAAAAGTAGGTAAAAGAGCAGAAAAAGGTTATATAAAAAGAAGAAACTAGTAAAAATCACAGGAAAAGGTTGGTTAAAGATCAAAAATTTTCATAGTAGTTTAGGAAATGCGGGTCTCAGCGCAGTATATATATAAAAATAGCAGTATAATATAAAAATATTGAGAAAATAATCAGATTTTCCATGAAAAAAGTAGGTAAAAGAGCAGAAAAAGTTATATGAAAAGAAGAAACTAGTAAAAATCACAGGGAAAAGTTGGTTAAAGATCAAAAACTTTTATAGTAGTTTAGGAAATGCGGGTTTCAGCGCAGTATATATATAAAAATAGCAGTATAATATAAAAATATTGAGAAAATAATCAGATTTTCCATGAAAAATGTAAGTAAAAGAGCAGAAAAAGTTGTATGAAAAGAAGAAACTAGTAAAAATCACAGGAAAAAGTTGGTTAAAGATCAAAAACTTTCATAGTAGTTCAGGAAATGCGGGTTCAGCGCAGTATATATATATATATAATATAAAAATATTGAGAAAATAATCAGATTTTCCATGAAAAATGTAGGTAAAAGAGCAGAAAAAGTTATATGAAAGAAGAAACTAGTAAAAATCACAGGAAAAAGTTGGTTAAAGATCAAAAACATTCATAGTAGTTTAGGAAATGCGGGTTTCAGCGCAGTATATATATGATAATAGCTATATAATTTAAAAATATTGAGAATATGATCAGATTTTCCATGAAATATGTAGGTAAAAGAGCAGAAAAAGTTATATGAAAAGATGAAACTAGTAAAAATCACAGAAAAAAGTTGGTTAAAGATCAAAAACTTTCATAGTAGTTCAGGAAATGCGGGTTTCAGCGCAGTATATAGATATAATATATAATATAAAAATATTGAGAAAATAATCAGATTTTCAATGAAAAATGTAGGTAAAAGAGCAGAAAAAGTTATATGAAAAGGAGAAACTAGTAAAAATCAAAGGAAAAAGTTGGTTAAAGATCAAAAACTTTCATAGTAGTTTAGGAAATGCGGGCTTCAGCGCAGTATATATATAAAAATAGCAATATAATATAAAAATATTGAGAAAATAGTCAGATTTTCCATGAAAAATGTAGGTAAAAGAGCAGAAAAAGTTATATGAAAAGAAGAAACTAGTAAAAATCACAGGAAAAAAGTTGGTTAAAGATCAAAAACTTTCATAGTAGCTTAGGAAATGCGGGTTTCAGCGCAGTATATATATAAAAATAGCAGTATAATATAAAAATATTGAGAAAATAATCAGATTTTCCATGAAAAATGTAAGTAAAAGAGCAGAAAAAGTTGTATGAAAAGAAGAAACTAGTAAAAATCACAGGAAAAAGTTGGTTAAAGATCAAAAACTGTCATAGTAGTTCAGGAAATGCGGGTTTCAGCGCAGTATATATATATATATAATATAAAAATATTGAGAAAATAATCAGACTTTCCATGAAAAATGTAGGTAAAAGAGCAGAAAAAGTTATATGAAAAGAAGAAACTTCTAAAAATCACAGGAAAAGGTTGGCTAACGATCAAAAACTTTCATATTATTTTAAAAAATGAGGGTTTCAGCGCAGTATATATATAATATAAAAATATTGAGAAAATAATCAGATTTTCCATGAAAAATGTAGGTAAAAGAGCAGAAAAAGTTATATGAAAAGAAGAAACTAGTAAAAATCACAGGAAAACGTTGGTTAAAGATCAAAAACTTTCATAGTAGTTTAGGAAATGCGGGTTTCAGCGCAGTATATATATATAAAATATAATATAAAAATATAGAGAAAATAATCAGATTTTCCAGGAAAAATGTAGGTAAAAGAGCAGAAAAAGTTATATGAAAAGAAGAAACTAGTAAAAATCACAGGAAAAAGTTGGTTAAAGATCAAAAACTTTCATAGTAGTTTAGGAAATGCGGGTTTCAGCGCAGTATATATATAAAAATAGCAGTATAATATAAAAATATTGAAAAAATAATCAGATTTTCCATGAAAAATGTAGATAAAAGAGCAGAAAAAGTTATATGAAAAGAAGAAACTAGTAAGAATCACAGGAAAATGTTGGCTAAAGATCAAAAACTTTCATAGTAGTTTAGGAAATGCGGGTTTCAGCGCAGTATATATATAAAAATAGCAGTATAATATAAAAATATTGAGAAAATAATCAGATTTTCCATGAAAAATGTAGGTAAAAGAGCAGAAAAAGTTATATGAAAAGAAGAAACTAGTAAAAATCACAGGAAAAAGTTGGTTAAAGATCAAAAACTTTCATAGTAGTTTAGGAAATGCGGGTTTCAGCGCAGTATATATATAAAAATAGCAGTATAATATAAAAATATTGAAAAAATAATCAGATTTTCCATGAAAAATGTAGATAAAAGAGCAGAAAAAGTTATATGAAAAGAAGAAACTAGTAAGAATCACAGGAAAATGTTGGCTAAAGATCAAAAACTTTCATAGTAGTTCAGGAAATGCGGGTTTCAGCGCAGTATATATATACAATATAAAAATAATGAGAAAATAATCAGATTTTCCATGAAAAATGTAGGTAAAAGAGCTGAAAAAGTTATATGAAAAGAAGAAACTAGTAGAAATGACAGGAAAAAGTTGGTTAAAGATCAAAAGCTTTCATAGTAGTTTAGGAAATGCGGGTTTCAGCGCAGTATATATATAAAAATAGCAGTATAATATAAAAATATTGAGAAAATAATCAGATTTTCCATGAAAAATGTAGGTAAAAGAGCAGAAAAAGTTATATGAAAAGAAGAAACTAGTAAAAATCACAGGAAAAAGTTGGTTAAAGATCAAAAACTTTCATAGTAGTTTAGGAAATGCGGGTTTCAGCGCAGTATATATATAAAAATAGCAGTATAATATAAAAATATTGAAAAAATAATCAGATTTTCCATGAAAAATGTAGATAAAAGAGCAGAAAAAGTTATATGAAAAGAAGAAACTAGTAAGAATCACAGGAAAATGTTGGCTAAAGATCAAAAACTTTCATAGTAGTTTAGGAAATGCGGGTTTCAGCGCAGTATATATATAAAAATAGCAGTATAATATAAAAATATTGAGAAAATAATCAGATTTTCCATGAAAAATGTAGGTAAAAGAGCAGAAAAAGTTATATGAAAAGAAGAAACTAGTAAAAATCACAGGAAAAAGTTGGTTAAAGATCAAAAACTTTCATAGTAGTTTAGGAAATGTGGGCTTCAGCGCAGTATATATATATAATATAAAAATATTGAGAAAATAATCAGATTTTCCATGAAAAATGTAAGTAAAAGAGCAGAAAAAGTTATATGGAAAGAAGTAACTAGTAAAAGTCATAGGATAAAGTTGGTTAAAGGTCAAAAACTTTCATAGTAGTTTAGGAAATGCGTCTTTCAGCGCAGTGTATATATAATATAAAAATATTGAGAAAATAATCAGATTTTCCATGAAAAATATAGGTAAAGGAGCAGAAAAAGTTATATGAATAGAAGAAACTAGTAAAAAATCACAGGAAAAACTTGGTTAAAGATCAAAAACTTTCATAGTAGTTCAGGAAATGCGGGTTTCGGCGCAGTATATATATATTAAATATCAGTATAATATAAAAATATTGAGAAAATAATCAGATTTTTCATGGAAAATGTAGGTAAAAGAGCAGAAAAAGTTATATGAAAAGAAGAAACTAGTAAAAACCACAGGAAAAAGTTGGTTAAAGATCAAAAACTTTCATAGCAGTTTAGGAAATGCGGGTTTCACCGCAGTATATATATATATAATATAAAAATATTGAGAAAATAATCAGATTTTCCATGAAAAAAGTAGGTAAAAGAGCAGAAAAAGTTATATGAAAAGAAGAAACTAGTAAAAATCACAGAAAAAAGTTGGTTAGAGATCAAAAACTTTCATAATAGTTTAGGAAATGCGTATAATATAAAAATATTGAGAAAATAATCAGATTTTCCATGAAAAAAGTAGGTAAAAGAGCAGAAAAAGTTATATGAAAAGAAGAAACTTCTAAAAATCACAGGAAAAAGTTGGTTAAAAATCAAAAACTTTCATAGCAGTTTAGGAAATGCGGGTTTCAGTGCAGTATATATATAAAAATAGCAGTATAATATAAAAATATTGAGAAAATTATCAGATTTTCCATGAAAAAAGTAGGTAAAAGAGCAGAAAAAGTTATATGAAAAGAAGAAACTTCTAAAAATCACAGGAAAAAGTTGGTTAAAGATCAAAAACTTTCATAGTAGCTTAGGAAATGCGGGTTTCAGCGCAGTATATATATAAAAATAGCAGTATAATATAAAAATATTGAGAAAATAATCAGATTTTCCATGAAAAATGTAAGTAAAAGAGCAGAAAAAGTTGTATGAAAAGAAGAAACTAGTAAAAATCACAGGAAAAAGTTGGTTAAAGATCAAAAACTGTCATAGTAGTTCAGGAAATGCGGGTTTCAGCGCAGTATATATATATATATAATATAAAAATATTGAGAAAATAATCAGACTTTCCATGAAAAATGTAGGTAAAAGAGCAGAAAAAGTTATATGAAAAGAAGAAACTTCTAAAAATCACAGGAAAAGGTTGGCTAAAGATCAAAAACTTTCATATTAGTTTAAAAAATGAGGGTTTCAGCCCAGTATATATATAATATAAAAATATTGAGAAAATAATCAGATTTTCCATGAAAAATGTAGGTAAAAGAGCAGAAAAAGTTATATGAAAAGAAGAAACTAGTAAAAATCACAGGAAAACGTTGGTAAAGATCAAAAACTTTCATAGTAGTTTAGGAAATGCGGGTTTCAGCGCAGTATATATATATAAAATATAATATAAAAATATAGAGAAAATAATCAGATTTTCCAGGAAAAATGTAGGTAAAAGAGCAGAAAAAGTTATATGAAAAGAAGAAACTAGTAAAAATCACAGGAAAAAGTTGGTTAAAGATCAAAAACTTTCATAGTAGTTTAGGAAATGCGGGTTTCAGCGCAGTATATATATAAAGATAGCAGTATAATATAAAAATATTGAAAAAATAATCAGATTTTCCATGAAAAATGTAGATAAAAGAGCAGAAAAAAGTTATATGAAAAGAAGAAACTAGTAAGAATCACAGGAAAATGTTGGCTAAAGATCAAAAACTTTCATAGTAGTTTAGGAAATGCGGGTTTCAGCGCAGTATATATATAAAAATAGCAGTATAATATAAAAATATTGAGAAAATAATCAGATTTTCCATGAAAAATGTAGGTAAAAGAGCAGAAAAAGTTATATGAAAAGAAGAAACTAGTAAAAATCACAGGAAAAAGTTGGTTAAAGATCAAAAACTTTCATAGTAGTTTAGGAAATGCGGGTTTCAGCGCAGTATATATATAAAAATAGCAGTATAATATAAAAATATTGAAAAAAATAATCAGATTTTCCATGAAAAATGTAGATAAAAGAGCAGAAAAAGTTATATGAAAAGAAGAAACTAGTAAGAATCACAGGAAAATGTTGGCTAAAGATCAAAAACTTTCATAGTAGTTCAGGAAATGCGGGTTTCAGCGCAGTATATATATACAATATAAAAATAATGAGAAAATAATCAGATTTTCCATGAAAAATGTAGGTAAAAGAGCTGAAAAAGTTATATGAAAAGAAGAAACTAGTAGAAATGACAGGAAAAAGTTGGTTAAAGATCAAAAGCTTTCATAGTAGTTTAGGAAATGCGGGTTTCAGCGCAGTATATATATAAAAATAGCAGTATATATATAAAAATATTGAGAAAATAATCAGATTTTCCATGAAAAATGTAGGTAAAAGAGCAGAAAAAGTTATATGAAAAGAAGAAACTAGTAAAAATCACAGGAAAAAGTTGGTTAAAGATCAAAAACTTTCATAGTAGTTTAGGAAATTTGGGCTTCAGCGCAGTATATATATATAATATAAAAATATTGAGAAAATAATCAGATTTTCCATGAAAAATGTAAGTAAAAGAGCAGAAAAAGTTATATGAAAAGAAGTAACTAGTAAAAGTCATAGGATAAAGTTGGTTAAAGGTCAAAAACTTCATAGTTAGTTTAGGAAATGCGTCTTTCAGCGCAGTGTATATATAATATAAAAATATTGAGAAAATAATCAGATTTTCCATGAAAAATATAGGTAAAGGAGCAGAAAAAGTTATATGAATAGAAGAAACTAGTAAAAATCACAGGAAAAACTTGGTTAAAGATCAAAAACTTTCATAGTAGTTCAGGAAATGCGGGTTTCGGCGCAGTATATATATATAAATATCAGTATAATATAAAAATATTGAGAAAATAATCAGATTTTTCATGGAAAATGTAGGTAAAAGAGCAGAAAAAGTTATATGAAAAGAAGAAACTAGTAAAAACCACAGGAAAAAGTTGGTTAAAGATCAAAAACTTTCATAGCAGTTTAGGAAATGCGGGTTTCACCGCAGTATATATATATATAATATAAAAATATTGAGAAAATAATCAGATTTTCCATGAAAAAAGTAGGTAAAAGAGCAGAAAAAGTTATATGAAAAGAAGAAACTAGTAAAAATCACAGAAAAAAGTTGGTTAGAGATCAAAAACTTTCATAATAGTTTAGGAAATGCGTATAATATAAAAATATTGAGAAAATAATCAGATTTTCCATGAAAAAAGTAGGTAAAAGAGCAGAAAAAGTTATATGAAAAGAAGAAACTTCTAAAAATCACAGGAAAAAGTTGGTTAAAAATCAAAAACTTTCATAGCAGTTTAGGAAATGCGGGTTTCAGTGCAGTATATATATAAAAATAGCAGTATAATATAAAAATATTGAGAAAATTATCAGATTTTCCATGAAAAAAGTAGGTAAAAGAGCAGAAAAAGTTATATGAAAAGAAGAAACTTCTAAAAATCACAGGAAAAAGTTGGTTAAAGATCAAAAACTTTCATAGTAGTTTAGGAAATGCGGGTTTCAGCGCAGTATATATATATAATATAAAAATATTGAGAAAATAATTAGATTTTCCATGAAAAATGTAGGTAAAAAGAGCAGAAAAAGTTATATGAAAAGAAGAAACTAGTAAAAGTCACAGGAAAAAGTTGGTTAAAGGTCAAAAACTTTCATAGTAGTTTAGGAAATGCGCTATATATATAATATAAAAATATTGAGAAAATAATCAGATTTTCCATGAAAAATTTAGGTAAAAGAGCAGAAAAAGTTATATGAAAAGAAGAAACTAGTAAAAATCACAGGAAAAAGTTGGTTAAAGATCAAAAACTTTCATAGTAGTTTAGGAAATGCGGGTTTCAGCGCAGTATATATATATATAATATAAAAATATTGAGAAAATAATCAGATTTTCCATGAAAAATGTAGGTAAAAGAGCAGAAAAAGTTATATGAAAAGAAGAAACTAGTAAAAATCACAGGAAAAAGTTGGTTAAAGATCAAAAACTTTTATAGTAGTTTAGGAAATGCGGGTTTCAGCGCAGTATATATATATAATATAAAAATATTGAGAAAATAATCAGATTTTCCATGAAAAATGTAGGTAAAAGAGAAGAAAAAGTTATATGAAAAGAAGAAACTAGTAAAAATCTCAGGAAAAAGTTGGGTAAACATCAAAAACTTTCATAGTAGTTCAGGAAATGCTGGTTTCAGCGCAGTATATATATATAATTTAAAAATATTGAGAAAAAAATCAGATTTTCCATGAAAAATGTAGGTAAAAGAGCAGAAAAAGTTATATGAAAAGAAGAAACTAGTAAAAATCACAGGAAAAAAGTTGAATAAAGATCAAAAACGTCCATAGTAGTTTAGGAAATGCGGGTTTCAGCGCAGTATATATATAAAAATAGCAGTATAATATAAAAATATTGAGAAAATAATCAGATTTTCCATGAAAAATGTAGGTAAAAGAGCAGAAAAAGTTATATGAAAAGAAGAAACTAGTAAAAATTACAGGAAAAAGTTGGTTAAAGATCAAAAACTTTCATAGTAGTTTAGGAAATGCGGGTTTCAGCGCAGTATATATATATAATATAAAAATATTGAGAAAATAATTAGATTTTCCATGAAAAATGTAGGTAAAAGAGCAGAAAAAGTTATATGAAAAGAAGAAACTAGTAAAATTCACAGGAAAAAGTTGGTTAGAGATCAAAAACTTTCATAATAGTTTAGGAAATGCGTATAATATAAAAATATTGAGAAAATAATCAGATTTTCCATGAAAAAAGTAGGTAAAAGAGCAGAAAAAGTTATATAAAAAGAAGAAACTTCTAAAAATCACAGGAAAAAGTTGGTTAGAGATCAAAAACTTTCATAGCAGTTTAGGAAATGCGGGTTTCGGCGCAGTATATATATATAATATAAAAATATTGAGAAAATAATCAGATTTTCCATGAAAAATGTAGGTAAAAGAGCAGAAAAAGTTATATGAAAAGAAGAAACTAGTAAAAATCACAGGAAAAAGTTGGTTAAAGATCAAAAACTTTCATAGTAGTTTAGGAATGCGGGTTTCGGCGCAGTATATATATATAATATAAAAATATTGAGAAAATAATCAGATTTTCCATGAAAAAAGTAGTTAAAAGAGCAGAAAAAGTTATATGAAAAGAAGAAACTTCTAAAAATCACAGGAAAAAGTTGGTTAAAGATCAAAAACTTTCATAGTAGTTTAGGAAATGCGGGTTTCAGCGCAGTATATATATATAAAATATAATATAAAAATATAGAGAAAATAATCAGATTTTCCATGAAAAATGTAGGTAAAAGAGCAGAAAAAGTTATATGAAAAGAAGAAACTAGTAAAAAATCACAGGAAAAAGTTGGTTAAAGATCAAAAACTTTCATAGTAGTTTAGGAAATGCGGGTTTCAGCGCAGTATATATATATAAAATATAATATAAAAATATAGAGAAAATAATCAGATTTTCCAGGAAAAATGTAGGTAAAAGAGCAGAAAAAGTTATATGAAAAGAAGAAACTAGTAAAAATCACAGGAAAAAGTTGGCTAACGATCAAAAACTTTCATATTATTTTAAAAAATGAGGGTTTCAGCGCAGTATATATATAATATAAAAATATTGAGAGAAATAATCAGATTTTCCATGAAAAATGTAGGTAAAAGAGCAGAAAAAGTTATATGAAAAGAAGAAACTAGTAAAAATCACAGGAAAACGTTGGTTAAAGATCAAAAACTTTCATAGTAGTTTAGGAAATGCGGGTTTCAGCGCAGTATATATATATAAAATATAATATAAAAAATATAGAGAAAATAATCAGATTTTCCAGGAAAAATGTAGGTAAAAAGAGCAGAAAAAAGTTATATGAAAAGAAGAAACTAGTAAAAATCACAGGAAAAAAGTTGGTTAAAGATCAAAAACTTTCATAGTAGTTTAGGAAATGCGGGTTTCAGCGCAGTATATATATAAAAATAGCAGATATAATATAAAAATATTGAAAAAATAATCAGATTTTCCATGAAAAATGTAGATAAAAGAGCAGAAAAAGTTTATATGAAAAGAAGAAAACTAGTAAGAATCACAGGAAAATGTTGGCTAAAGATCAAAAACTTTCATAGTAGTTTAGGAAATGCGGGTTTCAGCGCAGTATATATATAAAAATAGCAGTATAATATAAAAATATTGAGAAAATAATCAGATTTTCCATGAAAAATGTAGGTAAAAGAGCAGAAAAAGTTATATGAAAAGAAGAAACTAGTAAAAAATCACAGGAAAAGTTGGTTAAAGATCAAAAACTTTCATAGTAGTTTAGGAAATGCGGGTTTCAGCGCAGTATATATATAAAAATAGCAGTATAATATAAAAATATTGAAAAAATAATCAGATTTTCCATGAAAAATGTAGATAAAAGAGCAGAAAAAGTTATATGAAAAGAAGAAACTAGTAAGAATCACAGGAAAATGTTGGCTAAAGATCAAAAACTTTCATAGTAGTTCAGGAAATGCGGGTTTCAGCGCAGTATATATATACAATATAAAATAATGAGAAAATAATCAGATTTTCCATGAAAAATGTAGGTAAAAGAGCTGAAAAAGTTATATGAAAAGAAGAAACTAGTAGAAATGACAGGAAAAAGTTGGTTAAAGATCAAAAACTTTCATAGTAGTTTAGGAAATGCGGGTTTCAGCGCAGTATATATATAAAAAATAGCAGTATAATATAAAAATATTGAGAAAATAATCAGATTTTCCATGAAAAAATGTAGGTAAAAGAGCAGAAAAAGTTATATGAAAAAGAAGAAACTAGTAAAAAATCACAGGAAAAAGTTGGTTAAAGATCAAAAACTTTCATAGTAGTTTAGGAAATGCGGGTTTCAGCGCAGTATATATATAAAAATAGCAGTATAATATAAAAATATTGAAAAAATAATCAGATTTTCCCATGAAAAAATGTAGATAAAAGAGCAGAAAAAGTTATATGAAAAGAAGAAACTAGTAAGAATCACAGAAAATGTTGGCTAAAGATCAAAAACTTTCATAGTAGTTTAGGAAATGCGGGTTTCAGCGCAGCTATATATATAAAAATAGCAGTATAATATAAAAATATTGAGAAAATAATCAGATTTTCCATGAAAAATGTAGGTAAAAGAGCAGAAAAAGTTATATGAAAAGAAGAAAACTAGTAAAAATCACAGGAAAAAAGTTGGTTAAAGATCAAAAACTTTCATAGTAAGTTTAGGAAATGTGGGCTTCAGCGCAGTATATATATATATATAAAAATATTGAGAAAATAATCAGATTTTCCATGAAAAATGTAAGTAAAAGAGCAGAAAAAGTTATATGGAAAGAAGTAACTAGTAAAAGTCATAGGATAAAGTTGGTTAAAGGTCAAAAACTTTCATAGTAGTTTAGGAAATGCGTCTTTCAGCGCAGTATATATATAATATAAAAATATTGAGAAAATAATCAGATTTTCCATGAAAAATATAGGTAAAGGAGCAGAAAAAGTTATATGAATAGAAGAAACTAGTAAAAATCACAGGAAAAACTTGGTTAAAGATCAAAAACTTTCATAGTAGTTCAGGAAATGCGGGTTTCGGCGCAGTATATATATATAAATATCAGTATAATTTAAAAAATATTGAGAAAATAATCAGATTTTTCATGGAAAATGTAGGTAAAAGAGCAGAAAAAGTTATATGAAAAGAAGAAACTAGTAAAAAACCACAGGAAAAAGTTGGTTAAAGATCAAAAACTTTCATAGCAGTTTAAGGAAATGCGGGTTTCACCGCAGTATATATATATATAATATAAAAATATTGAGAAAATAATCAGATTTTCCATGAAAAAAGTAGGTAAAAGAGCAGAAAAAGTTATATGAAAAGAAGAAAACTAGTAAAAATCACAGAAAAAAGTTGGTTAGAGATCAAAAAACTTTCATAATAGTTTAGGAAATGCGATAATATAAAAATATTGAGAAAATAATCAGATTTTCCATGAAAAAAGTAGGTAAAAGAGCAGAAAAAGTTATATGAAAAGAAGAAACTTCTAAAAATCACAGGAAAAAGTTGGTTAAAGATCAAAAACTTTCATAGCAGTTTAGGAAATGCGGGTTTCAGTGCAGTATATATATAAAAAATAGCAGTATAATATAAAAAATATTGAGAAAATTATCAGATTTTCCATGAAAAAAGTAGGTAAAAGAGC
>CAKAIZ010000052.1:0-61314 GCA_916610145.1 Eristalis arbustorum | reverse complement strand
TCTAAAAATCACAGGAAAAAGTTGGTTAAAGATCAAAAACTTTCATAGTAGTTTAGGAAATGCGGGTTTCAGCGCAGTATATATATAAAAATAGCAGTATAATATAAAAATATTGAGAAAACAATCAGATTTTCCATGAAAAATGTAGGTAAAAGAGCAGAAAAAGTTATATGAAAAGAAGAAACTTCTAAAAATCACAGGAAAAAGTTGGTTTAAGATCAAAAACTTTCATAGTAGTTTAGGAAATGCGAGTTTCAGCGCAGTATATATATAAAAATAGCAGTATAATATAAAAATATTGAGAAAATAATCAGATTTTCCATGAAAAATGTAGGTAAAGAGCAGGAAAAGTTATATGAAAAGAAGAAACTAGTAAAAATCACAGGAAAAAGTTGGTTAAAGATCAAAAACTTTCATAGTAGTTTAGGAAATGCGGGTTTTAGCGCAGTATATATATGAAAACAGCAGTATAATATAAAAATATTGAGAAAATAATCAGATTTTCCATGAAAAATGTAGGTAAAAGAGCAGAAAAAGTTATATGAAAAGAAGAAACTAGTAAAAATGACAGGAAAAAGTTGGTTAAAGATCAAAAACTTTCATAGTAGTTTAGGAAATGCGGGTTTTAGCGCAGTATATATATGAAAACAGCAGTATAATAAAAAAATATTGAGAAAACAATCAGATTTTCCATGAAAAAAGTAGGTAAAAGAGCAGAAAAAGTTATATGAAAAGAAGAAACTAGTAAAAATGACATTAAAAAGTTGGTTAAAGATCAAAAACTTTCATAGTAGTTTAGGAAATGCGGGTTTCAGCGCAATATATATATAATATATATAATATAAAAATATTGAGAAAATAATCAGATTTTCCATGAAAAAAGTAGGTAAAAGAGCAGAAAAAGTTATATGAAAAGAAGAAACTAGTAAAAATCACAGGAAAAAGTTGGTTAAAGATCTAAAACTTTCATAGTAGTTTAGGAAATGCGGGTTTCAGCGCAGTGTACATATATATATAATATAAAAATATTGAGAAAATAATCAGATTTTACATGAAAAAAGTAGGTAAAAGAGCAGAAAAAGTTATATGAAAAAAAGAAACTAGTAAAAATCACAGGAAAAAGTTGGTTAAAGATCAAAAACTTTCATACTAGTATAGGAAATGCGGGTCTCAGTGCAGTATATATAAATATAATATAAAAATATTGAGAAAAAAATCAGATTTTCCATGAAAAATGTAGGTAAAAGAGCAGAAAAAGTTATATGAAAAGAAGAAACTAGTAAAAATCACAGGAAAAAGTTGGCTAAAGATCAAAAAATTTCATAGTAGTTTAGGAAATGCGGGTTTCAGCGCAGTATATATATAAAAATAGCAGTATAATATAAAAATATTGAGAAAATAATCAGATTTTCCATGAAAAAAGTAGGTAAAAGAGCAGAAAAAGTTATATGAAAAGATGAAACTAGTAAAAATCACAGGAAAAAGTTGGTTAAAGATCAAAAACTTTAATAGTAGTTTAGGAAATGCGGGTTTCAGCGCAGTATATATATATATTATATAAAAATATTGAGAAAATAATCAGATTTTCCATGAAAAATGTAGGTAAAAGAGCAGAAAAAGTTATATGAAAAGAAGAAACTTCTAAAAATCACAGGAAAAAGTTTTTTAAAGATCAACAACTTTCATAGTAGTTTAGGAAATGCGGGTTTCAGCGCAGTATATATATAAAAATAGCAGTATAATATAAAAATATTGAGAAAATAATCAGATTTTCCATGAAAAATGTAGGTAAAGAGCAGAAAAAGTTATATGAAAAGAAGAAACTAGTAAAAATCACAGGAAAAAGTTGGTTAAAGATCAAAAACTTTCATAGTAGTTTAGAAAATGCGGGTTTTAGCGCAGTATATATATGAAAACAGCAGTATAATATAAAAATATTGAGAAAATAATCAGATTTTCCATGAAAAATGTAGGTAAAAGGGCAGAAAAAGTTATATGAAAAGAAGAAACTTCTAAAAATCACAGGAAAAAGTTGGTTAAAGATTAAAAACTTTCATAGTAGTTAAGAAAATGCGGGTTTCAGCGCAGTATATATATAAAAAAAGCAGTATAATAAACAAATATTGAGAAAATAATCAGATTTTCCATGAAAAAAGTAGGTAAAAGAGCAGAAAAAGTTATATGAAAAGAAGAAACTAGTAAAAATGACATTAAAAAGTTGGTTAAAGATCAAAAACTTTCATAGTAGTTTAGGAAATGCGGGTTTCAGCGCAGTTTATATATATATAATATACAAATATTGAGAAAATAATCAGATTTTCCATGAAAAAAGTAAGTAAAAGAGCAGAAAAAGTTATATGAAAAGAAGAAACTATTAAAAATCACAGGAAAAAGTTGGTTAAAGATCTAAAACTTTCATAGTAGTTTAGGAAATGCGGGTTTCAGCGCAGTATATATATATATATAATATAAAAATATTGAGAAAATAATCAGATTTTACATGAAAAAAGTAGGTAAAAGAGCAGAAAAAGTTATATGAAAAAAAGAAACTAGTAAAAATCACAGGAAAAAGTTGGTTAAAGATCAAAAACTTTCATACTAGTATAGGAAATGCGGGTCTCAGTGCAGTATATATAAATATAATATAAAAATATTGAGAAAAAAAATCAGATTTTCCATGAAAAAATGTAGGTAAAAGAGCAGAAAAAGTTATATGAAAAGAAGAAACTAGTAAAAATCACAGGAAAAAGTTGGCTAAAGATCAAAAAATTTCATAGTAGTTTAGGAAATGCGGGTTTCAGCGCAGTATATATATAAAAATAGCAGTATAATATAAAAATATTGAGAAAATAATCAGATTTTCCATGAAAAAAGTAGGTAAAAGAGCAGAAAAAGTTATATGAAAAGATGAAACTAGTAAAAATCACAGGAAAAAGTTGGTTAAAGATCAAAAACTTTCATAGGAGCTTAGGAAATGCGGGTTTCAGCGCGGTATATATGTATAATATAAAAATATTGAGAAAATAATCAGATTTTCCATGAAAAAAGTAGGTAAAAGAGCAGAAAAAGTTATATGAAAAGAAGAAACTTGTAAAAATGACAGGAAAAAGTTGGTTAAAGATCAAAAACTTTCATAGTAGTTTAGGAAATGCGGGTTTCAGCGCAGTATATATATAATATATATAATATAAAAATATTAAGAAAATAATCAGATTTTCCATGAAAAAAGTAGGTAAAAGAGCAGAAAAAGTTATATGAAAAGAAGAAACTAGTAAAAATCACAGGACAAAGTTGGTTAAAGATCAAAAACTTTCATAGTAGTTTAGGAAATGCGGGTTTCAGCGCAGTATATATATAAAAATAGCAGTATAATATAAAAATTATGAGAAAATAATCAGATTTTCCATGAAAAATGTAGGTAAAAGAGCAGAAAAAGTTATATGAAAAGAAGAAACTAGTAAAAATCACAAGAAAAAGTTGGTTAAAGATCAAAAACTTTCATAGTAGTTTAGGAAATGCGGGTTTCAGCGCAGTATATATATATAATATAAAAATATTGAGAAAATAATCAGATTTTCCATGAAAAATGTAGGTAAAAGAGCAGAAAAAGTTATATGAAAAGAAGAAACTAGTAAAAGTCACAAGAAAAAGTTGGTTAAAGATCAAAAACTTTCATAGTAGTTTAGGAAATGCGGGTTTCAGCGCAGTATATATATATAATATAAAAATATTGAGAAAATAATCAGATTTTCCATGAAAAATTTAGGTAAAAGAGCAGAAAAAGTTATATGAAAAGAAGAAACTTCTAAAAATCACAGGAAAAAGTTGGTTAAAGATCAAAAACTTTCATAGTAGTTTAGGAAATGCGCGTTTTAGCGCAGTATATATATAAAAATAGCAGTATAATATAAAAATATTGAGAAGATAATCAGATTTTCCATGAAAAATGTAGGTAAAAGAGCAGAAAAAGTTATATGAAAAGAAGGAACTTCTAAAAATCACAGGAAAAAAGCTGGTAAAATATCAAAAACCTTCATAGTAGTTTAGAAAATGCGGGTTTCAGCGCAGTATATATATAAAAATAGCAGTATAATATAAAAATATTGAGAAAATAATCAGATTTTTCATGAAAAATGTAGGTAAGAGAGCAGAAAAAGTTGTATGAAAAGAAGAAACTAGTAAAAATCACAGGAAAAAGTTGGTTAAAGATCAAAAACTTTCATAGTAGTTTAGGAAATGGGGGTTTCAGCGCAGTATATATATAAAAATAGCAGTATAATATAAAAATATTAAGAAAAAAAACTGATTTTCCATGAAAAATGTAGGTAAAAGAGCAGAAAAAGTTATATGAAAAGAAGAAACTTCTAAAAATCACAGGAAAAAGTTGGTTAAAGATTAAAAACTTTCATAGTAGTTAAGAAAATGCGGGTTTCAGCGCAGTATATATATAAAAAAAGCAGTATAATAAACAAATATTGAGAAAATAATCAGATTTTCCATGAAAAAAGTAGGTAAAAGAGCAGAAAAAGTTATATGAAAAGAAGAAACTAGTAAAAATGACATTAAAAAGTTGGTTAAAGATCAAAAACTTTCATAGTAGTTTAGGAAATGCGGGTTTCAGCGCAGTATATATATAATATATATAATATACAAATATTGAGAAAATAATCAGATTTTCCATGAAAAAAGTAAGTAAAAGAGCAGAAAAAGTTATATGAAAAGAAGAAACTATTAAAAATCACAGGAAAAAGTTGGTTAAAGATCTAAAACTTTCATAGTAGTTTAGGAAATGCGGGTTTCAGCGCAGTATATATATATATATATAATATAAAAATATTGAGAAAATAATCAGATTTTACATGAAAAAAGTAGGTAAAAGAGCAGAAAAAGTTATATGAAAAGAAGAAACTAGTAAAAATCACAGGAAAAAGTTGGTTAGAGATCAAAAACTTTCATACTAGTATAGGAAGATGCGGGTCTCAGTGCAGTATATATAAATATAATATAAAAATATTGAGAAAAAAAATCAGATTTTCCATGAAAAATGTAGGTAAAAGAGCAGAAAAAGTTATATGAAAAGAAGAAACTAGTAAAAATCACAGGAAAAAGTTGGCTAAAGATCAAAAAATTTCATAGTAGTTTAGGAAATGCGGGTTTCAGCGCAGTATATATATAAAAAATAGCAGTATAATATAAAAAATATTGAGAAAATAATCAGATTTTCCATGAAAAAAGTAGGTTAAAGAGCAGAAAAAGTTATATGAAAAGATGAAACTAGTAAAAATCACAGGAAAAAGTTGGTTAAAGATCAAAAACTTTCATAGGAGCTTAGGAAATGCGGGTTTCAGCGCAGTATATATATATAATATAAAAATATTGAGAAAATAATCAGATTTTCCATGAAAAAAGTAGGTAAAAGAGCAGAAAAAGTTATATGAAAAGAAGAAACTTGTAAAAATGACAGGAAAAAGTTGGTTAAAGATCAAAAACTTTCATAGTAGTTTAGGAAATGCGGGTTTCAGCGCAGTATATATATAATATATATAATATAAAAATATTAAGAAAATAATCAGATTTTACATGAAAAAAGTAGGTAAAAGAGCAGAAAAAGTTATATGAAAAGAAGAAACTAGTAAAAATCACAGGACAAAGTTGGTTAAAGATCAAAAACTTTCATAGTAGTTTAGGAAATGCGGGTTTCAGCGCAGTATATATATAAAAATAGCACTATAATATAAAAATTATGAGAAAATAATCAGATTTTCCATGAAAAATGTAGGTAAAAGAGCAGAAAAAGTTATATGAAAAGAAGAAACTAGTAAAAATCACAAGAAAAAGTTGGTTAAAGATCAAAAACTTTCATAGTAGTTTAGGAAATGCGGGTTTCAGCGCAGTATATATATATAATATAAAAAATATGAGAAAATACACAGATTTTCCATGAAAAATTTAGGTAAAAGAGCAGAAAAAGTTATATGAAAAGAAGAAACTTCTAAAAATCACAGGAAAAAGTTGGTTAAAGATCAAAAACTTTCATAGTAGTTTAGGAAATGCGGCTTTTAGCGCAATATATATATATAATATAAAAATATTGAGAAAATACACAGATTTTCCATGAAAAATTTAGGTAAAAGAGCAGAAAAAGTTATATGAAAAGAAGAAACTTCTAAAAATCACAGGAAAAAGTTGGTTAAAGATCAAAAACTTTCATAGTAGTTTAGGAAATGCGGCTTTTAGCGCAATATATATAAAAAAATAGCAGTATAATATAAAAATATTGAGAAAATAATCAGATTTTCCATGAAAAATGTAGGTAAAAGAGCAGAAAAAGTTATATGAAAACAAGAAACTTCTAAAAATCACAGGAAAAAGTTGGTTAAAGATCAAAAACTTTCATAGTAGTTGAGGAAATGCGGGTTTCAGCGCAGTATATATATAAAAATAGCAGTATAATATAAAAATATTGAGAAAATAATCATATTTTCCATGAAAAATGTAGGTAAAAGAGCAGAAAAAGTTATATGAAAAGAAGAAACTTCTAAAAATCACAGGAAAAAGTTGGTTAAAGATCAAAAACTTTCATAGTAGTTTAGGAAATGCGGGTTTCAGCGCAGCATATATATAAAAATAGCAGTATAATATAAAAATATTGAGAAAATAATCAGATTTTCCATGAAAAATGTAGGTAAAAGAGCAGAAAAAGTTATATGAAAAGAAGAAACTAGTAAAAGTCACAAGAAAAAGTTGGTTAAAGATCAAAAACTTTCATAGTAGTTTAGGAAATGCGGGTTTCAGCGCAGTATATATATATAATATAAAAATATTGAGAAAATAATCAGATTTTGCATGAAAAATTTAGGTAAAAGAGCAGAAAAAGTTATATGAAAAGAAGAAACTTCTAAAAATCACAGGAAAAAGTTGGTTAAAGATCAAAAACTTTCATAGTAGTTTAGGAAATGCGCGTTTTAGCGCAGTATATATATAAAAATAGCAGTATAATATAAAAATATTGAGAAGATAATCAGATTTTCCATGAAAAATGTAGGTAAAAGAGCAGAAAAAGTTATATGAAAAGAAGGAACTTCTAAAAATCACAGGAAAAAGCTGGTAAAATATCAAAAACCTTCATAGTAGTTTAGAAAATGCGGGTTTTAGCGCAGTATATATATAAAAATAGCAGTATAATATAAAAATATTGAGAAAATAATCAGATTTTCCATGAAAAATGTAGGTAAGAGAGCAGAAAAAGTTGTATGAAAAGAAGAAACTAGTAAAAATCACAGGAAAAAGTTGGTTAAAGATCAAAAACTTTCATAGTAGTTTAGGAAATGGGGGTTTCAGCGCAGTATATATATAAAAATAGCAGTATAATATAAAAATATTAAGAAAAAAAACTGATTTTCCATGAAAAATGTAGGTAAAAGAGCAGAAAAAGTTATATGAAAAGAAGAAACTTCTAAAAATCACAGGAAAAAGTTGGTTAAAGATCAAAAACTTTCATAGTAGTTTAGGAAATGCGAGTTTCAGCGCAGTAAAAGTTAACACGAGTGCCCCAAATACGTTCGGTACTGTGGGAACTAAATGTTCTCACAGTAGCGCACCGACATAGCGTCAGCAGAATGCTGCAACACTGGTGTGCGAACCGAACCGAACGTGGAAGTAATGCTGATGCAGCGTCTGGGCAGCGCATAGGGTTAAGTTACACTTAAGGTAATTGTAGCTAGATGTAAGGTAGAAATATATTTTTAAATAAACGGAGCTTCACTCGTTGTTTAGCCTCCAAGAGAAGAGGTCGTGTCTGAATTATTAACTGGCGCCCAACTACCCAGTCTTTCCAAAATTCCTAGTACTAGGAAAAGTGAAATAAAATAGTAAAGTTGAACTCCGAAATTCCTTGTTAAAGTTAAACAGAGTTTTGTTTAGTTCCGGATTATTCAACGTAATCATCAACAAAATACGACGAATCGAACAACGAACCCTGGAACCCTTGGAGATGAGAGCAGTATTTCCAATAATGTGGATATTATTGTAAGGATTTAATATTGTTAAGCGTTAGTGAACTAAGTGCTTTTTTTGTTACTTAGATAAGAGTGAATTGTGTTAGTAATAGTGATAATTATCTGTTAGTATCGGTATTAAAGCATAGGAAATTATGGCAGAGAACATTGCAATAGCAGTTCAAACTGCAGTAGAGACTGCGTGTTCAAGTATCATGCGGGGAATGACAGAGATCATGAATGAAAATAAAATATATAATCAAAACATTCAGTCAGAAGTATCCGCTATAACCGCCAAACTTAATGAGGTTCAAATAAGTTCGCCTCCAGTGGTATCATACCAACCTGTGGGCGTCTCTAATACAGTGTTAATATGCATTATCTCATTGGATTTAGTAAAGTCCCTTCCAGAATTTTCCGGTGAACAGGCTAGATATGTTAGTTTGCGACAAGCTGCTAATACAGCAGTTGACGTTTTTCGAAAATACCCCGGCAACGAAAAATATTATCAAGCGGTTGCCATAATTCGAAATAAAATAGTTGGATCAGCAGACCTGATCCTATCTTCATTCAATACTACATTAAATTTCGATGCAATAATAGCCAGGCTCGACCAAACCTATTCAGACAGACGGCCCTTACACGTTCTAGAAAATCAGTTGAGTATTTTAGTTCAAGGCAAAATGAATATTTCCGATTTTTATGATGAAATCCAAAAAAATCTCACTCTAATAATGAACAAAATAACAATGGACTATTCCGGCAACAGCGAACTGATAAGTTCACTGTCAAACAAATACCGTTCTGACGCTTTACGAGTATTCATTTCGGGACTAAATAGACCTTTCTGTAATATCCTTTTTTCGTCTGGTTGTTTAGATCTTCCCTCAGCTCTCGCCAAAGCACAAGAGTTGGAAGCTAACCAATACAGATATGAGTTTGCAAGAGCTTTTGACTCCCGGCAAACGAATAACATTGTTTATCGGAATAATCCACATTTCAGGAGAACAACAGAACCACAAAATAACATGGTCGTAAGACAAGAAGACAATGCAATGGATATAGATCCAACGTCTTCTAAATTCCGGCACAATACTCGATTTAATTCACAGCAACACCCTTCCAGTAATAGAGACGTATCAGTCATTCAAAAAACGTCACAGAACCAATTCGGGAAAAGACATCGCGAATCTGATGGATCTACTTTACCAAAATTTCAACGTGTGAATCACATACAACAGCACTTAAAAACTAACCAGAATGATAACCTTATAAACCAGGTTAATTTTTTAGAGTAGGGTCGGCACTACCTTTTATCAAAAAGAAACTTAATAATTGCCTTCAATTAAAAATTCTTATTGATACAGGTACTGCCAAAAATTACATAAAGAAGTTATGTAATCGTCGTTATGTAAATCGTTATGTAAATCGATGCCGAAAAGGGTCTATTAATCCACATAGGGGGAGAAGAACCTTTCGAATTTTTAAATTGTGAAAACGTTAATGCTATTGATATCGATTGCAAAACTGTCCTATCCGCTTTAAAAAATCAGTACAAGGAACTAATCAAGAAACATGTAAAAGTCTTTGCTGAGACCGAACAAAAATTACCATTTAACACTTCTGTTAAAGCATCGATTAGAACAATAAGTTCAGAACCCATTTATTCTAGACCCCGATCATATCCTATGGCACATATTGATTTCGTGAATAATGAAATTGAACGACTGCTAAAAGATGGTATTATCCAACCGTCCCGTTCTCCCTATAATACACCTATACTGGTCGTTAATAAAAAGGGCCTGAACGCGGATAATACAAAGAACTTAAAATTGGTATTCGATTTTAGAAAACTAAATGAAAAAATGGTAGCCGACCGATATCCGATTCCAGAAATATCTGTTATACTCTCAAATCTGGGTCAAGCGAATTCTTATTCAATAATAGACCTAAAAGCTGGTTTTCACCAAATATTATTGGACGAAAAAGATAGAGAGAAGACAGCGTTCTCAATAAATCACGGAAAGTACGAATTCCGTAGGCTGCCTTTCGGTCTTCGAAACGCTCCGAGTATATTCCAACGGACAATTGATGATGTACTTAGATCCGAAATAGGCAAAAGCTGTCATGTCTATGTAGATGATGTGATTATTTTTTCTTAGACCGCGGAAGATCATTTGAAAGATTTGGACAGAATATTTTCTAAACTTTACGAAGCTAATATGAGGATAACCTCGGAAAAATCAAAATTCTTCAAAAAAGAAGTCGAATTCTTAGGCTTTAACGTTTCGTGCGATGGTATTAGAACATGTCCCCAAACAGTTCGTGATATTTTAGGTTTCGAAGTTCCCAAGTCCTTAAGAGCACTGCGAGCCTTCCTTGGACTTTCTGGGTATTACCGCAAATTTGTGAAAGACTATGCTCTCATTACCAAGCCACTAACGAAATACTTAAGCGGTGATAATGGACATATAAGCTCTCACAAGTCAAAACATATTAAAATCGTCTTGGATGCAGAAGCATTGGAAGTATTTGCAAAAATTAAAACCATATTGGCATCGGAAGATGTTCTTCTTTTAGCAGAAAAACGAAAATCTTATTTCGAAAACAGTTGAGGCATTATGTTAAATTTTCTTCCTTAACGAAACTTATTGAATCTATGAAGGAAATAATCAATTCTGATGTAAACAGTGGTATATTTTGCACACTTGAGGTTCTAGGTAGAATACAAAACTATTTGATTAATGCGTTCCCAGGAGTCAAAATGAAGTACACTAAGAAATTCGTACAAGATATAACGAATAGTGATGACCAAATGGATATCATAACAACTGAGCATAACAGAGCACACAGAGGACACGCAGAAAACTATAAACAGATTATATCAGATTACTTTTTTCCTCACATTAAAAAGTTATTAAAAAATCTTATAACAAATTGCAAGATTTGTCAGGAAAATAAATACCAGCGAAAGCCGATTAAGCATCCGATATGTCCCACACCAATTCCTAAATACCCCGGTGAAATTCTTCACATCGATATTTATAATACGGGAAAAAAATACCTTATAACATGTCTAGACAGATAGACAAATAGACAAAAAAAAGTTTGCGATTGTAAAACATATTAGCTCCAGAAACGCAATGGATATAAAAAATCCTCTTACAGATATTATATCACATTTCTATCAGCCAAGGCTGATAATTTCTGATAATGAAGGTGCTTTCATATCCAACTCAATACAAACTTTCGTCAAGAATTGTTTCAACATATCATGGCACACTGTCCCTGCTCTTCACAGCGAGACTAATGGTCAAGTGAAACGTCTGCACTCTACTCTTGCAGAAATAGCAAGATGTATCAAAGCGACCACTACTGATATAGTTGAATTATTGCTGTTAGCTGTCTATAAATATAATAATACCATTCACAGTGTCACTGGATATAAACCTTCTGAAGTGTTCCATTGCTGTAACAGCAAATTAAAAACGGAAATAGTACAAAAACTAGTTTCAAAACAGGAAAAAGACATGATTTATCACAACAAAGGTTCTACCCAAAGGCAGTATAATCGTGGAGACAAAGTCTATTTGAAAAGAAATAAAAGACTAGGCAACAAATTATCAAATCTTTACAGCTTGAAAACAATACAAGCAGACTTAGGAACTGCTGTCATAATTGATGGCAGAGAGGTTCACAAAAATTACCTGAGGTATCCGTAATTCTGCCGCAATCGGCAGAATTACGGATTATTCAAATGCCCTGATTATTCCAATACCAAACGGCGAAGTAGCTATCTACCAAGAGAATTTATATTTAAGACATGTAACAAATTCCTCCTTATTGGATCAAATCCTTAATGACAATTATAATCTCATTAATGTGCTCAGAGACGAACAAGGCAAGGAAATACTCGAAAACGATATACAAGAGGTTACACGATTGTCGAGAATCCTAAAGCCTCCAAATAAAACAAAAAGAGCAATTGATTTCCTTGGATCCGCCCTAAAATGTATAGCGGGTACACCAGATCATCAGGATTTCGAAATATTGCAAATTAGAGAGAGCGAACTAATTAAAACAAACAATAAGCAAGTAGAAATTAATAAGGATATAGAACTCAAATTTAACGAACTAACAGATAGAATAAATACATTAAATAACCATCCAAACACTAATTATGAATTCTTAACAATGTTTATGTCAAATAGAAACCGAATTGTTATTCAAAATCTTTATAACGTTGTCAACGCAATCGTTTTAGCACGGAGAAATATTGTGAATCCTCTTATGCTTAACATGAACGAAATCGATTTTATATTACTTAATGAAAAAATGCTTACTCCACTAAATGATTTGTTGAATATAGCAGATGTAAAAATATATTATTATGAGAACTCTTTTGTATACTTAATTAAAATGCCTTATGTTAAGAAAATATGTAATCTTTTTTTAGTTGCACCTGTAATTCATAATAATAAGGTCATAGATATGAAAAACAATGTAAGCGCAGATTGTAATGGAAATAATTTAGCCTTAAGCGAATGTAAAAAGTCTTGGCTTTACAATTATTGTGTTATGGATTCAGAAGACAAATGTTTGTTTCAACTTTTAAATCATCATACAGCTAGCTGTCCGACCACATCAGCATTTCATATCGACAACATCCAGACCATAAGAGAAGGCGTAATAGTAGTGCACGGCGAAGAAAATAATGTGACGGAAAATAATCAGATTTTCCATGAAAAAAGGAGGGAAAAGAGCAGAAAAAGTTATATGAAAAGAAGAAACTAGTAAAAATGACATTAAAAAGTTGGTTAAAGATCAAAAACTTTCATAGTAGTTTAGGAAATGCGGGTTTCAGCGCAGTATATATATAAAATAGCAGTATAATATAAAAATATTGAGAAAATAATCAGATCGTCCATGAAAAATGTAGGTAAAAGAGCAGAAAAAGTTACATGAAAAGAAGAAACTAGTTAAAATCACAGGAAAAAGTTGGTTAAAGATCAAAAACTTTCATAGTAGTTTAGGAATTGCGGGTTTCAGCGCAGTATATATATATATAATATAATATAAAAATATTGAGAAAATAATCAGATTTTCCATGAAAAATGTAGGTAAAAGAGCAGAAAAAGTTATATGAAAAGAAGAAACTAGTAAAAATCACAGGAAAAAGTTGGTTAAAGATCAAAAACTTTCATAGTAGTTTAGGAAATGCGGGTTTCAGCGCAGTATATATATAAAAATAGCAGTATAATATAAGAATATTGAGAAAATAATCAGATTTTCCATGAAAAAAGGAGGGAAAAGAGCAGAAAAAGTTATATGAAAAGAAGAAACTAGTAAAAATGACATTAAAAGTTGGTTAAAGATCAAAAACTTTCATAGTAGTTTAGGAAATGCGGGTTTCAGCACAATATATATATAAAAATAGCAGTATAATATAAAAATATTGAGAAAATAATCAGATTTTCCATGAAAAAAGTAGGTAAAAGAGCAGAAAAAGTTATTGAAAAGAAGAAACTAGTAAAAATCACAGGAAAAAGTTGGTTAAAGATCAAAAACTTTCATAGTAGTTTAGGAAATGCGGGTTTCAGCGCAGTATATACATAAAAATAGCAGTATAATATAAGAATATTGAGAAAATAATCAGATTTTCCATGAAAAAAAGGAGGGAAAAGAGCAGAAAAAGTTATATGAAAAGAAGAAACTAGTAAAAATGACATTAAAAAGTTGGTTAAAGATCAAAAACTTTCATAGTAGTTTAGGAAATGCGGGTTTCAGCGCAGTATATATATAAAAATAGCAGTATAATATAAAAATATTGAGAAAATAATCAGATTTTCCATGAAAAAAGTAGGTAAAAGAGCAGAAAAAGTTATATGAAAAGAAGAAACTAGTAAAAATCACAGGAAAAAGTTGGTTAAAGATCAAAAACTTTCATAGTAGTTTAGGAAATGCGGGTTTCAGCGCAGTATATACATAAAAATAGCAGTATAATATAAGAATATTGAGAAAATAATCAGATTTTCCATGAAAAAAGGAGGGAAAAGAGCAGAAAAAGTTATATGAAAAGAAGAAACTAGTAAAAATGACATTAAAAAGTTGGTTAAAGATCAAAAACTTTCATAGTAGTTTAGGAAATGCGGGTTTCAGCGCAGTATATATATAAAAATAGCAGTATAATATAAAAATATTGAGAAAATAATCAGATCGTCCATGAAAAATGTAGGTAAAAGAGCAGAAAAAGTTACATGAAAAGAAGAAACTAGTTAAAATCACAGGAAAAAGTTGGTTAAAGATCAAAAACTTTCATAGTAGTTTAGGAATTGCGGGTTTCAGCGCAGTATATATATATATATAATATAAAAATATTGAGAAAATAATCAGATTTTCCATGAAAAATGTAGGTAAAAGAGCAGAAAAAGTTACATGAAAAGAAGAAACTAGTAAAAATCACAGGAAAAAGTTGGTTAAAGATCAAAAACTTTCATAGTAGTTTAGGAAATGCGGGTTTCAGCGCAGTATGTATATGTATAATATAAAAATATTGAGAAAATAATCAGATTTTCCATGAAAAAAGTAGGTAAAAGAGCAGAAAAAGTTATATGAAAAGAAGAAACTAGTAAAAATCACAGGAAAAAGTTGGTTAAAGATCAAAAACTTTCATAGTAGTTTAGGAAATGCGGGTTTCAGCGCAGTATATATATAAAAATAGCAGTATAATATAAAAATATTGAGAAAATAATCAGATTTTCCATGAAAAATGTAGGTAAAAGAGCAGAAAAAGTTACATGAAAAGAAGAAACTAGTAAAAATCACAGGAAAAAGTTGGTTAAAGATCAAAAACTTTCATAGTAGTTTAGGAAATGCGGGTTTCAGCGCAGTATATATATAAAAATAGCAGTATAATATAAGAATATTGAGAAAATAATCAGATTTTCCATGAAAAAAGGAGGGAAAAGAGCAGAAAAAGTTATATGAAAAGAAGAAACTAGTAAAAATGACATTAAAAAGTTGGTTAAAGATCAAAAACTTTCATAGTAGTTTAGGAAATGCGGGTTTCAGCACAGTATATATATAAAAATAGCAGTATAATATAAAAATATTGAGAAAATAATCAGATCTTCCATGAAAAAAGTAGGTAAAAGAGCAGAAAAAGTTATATGAAAAGAAGAAACTAGTAAAAATCACAGGAAAAAGTTGGTTAAAGATCAAAACTTTCATAGTAGTTTAGGAAATGCGGGTTTCAGCACAATATATATATAAAAAAGCAGTATAATATAAAAATATTGAGAAAATAATCAGATTTTCCATGAAAATGTAGGTAAAAGAGCAGAAAAAGTTATATGAAAAGAAGAAACTAGTAAAAATCACAGGAAAAAGTTGGTTAAAGATCAAAAACTTTCATAGTAGTTTAGGAAATGCGGGTTTCAGCGCAGTATATACATAAAAATAGCAGTATAATATAAGAATATTGAGAAAATAATCAGATTTTCCATGAAAAAAGGAGGGAAAAGAGCAGAAAAAGTTATATGAAAAGAAGAAACTAGTAAAAATGACATTAGAAAGTTGGTTAAAGATCAAAAACTTTCATAGTAGTTAGGAAATGCGGGTTTCAGCGCAGTATATATATAAAAATAGCAGTATAATATAAAAATATTGAGAAAATAATCAGATCGTCCATGAAAAATGTAGGTAAAAGAGCAGAAAAAGTTATATGAAAAGAAGAAACTTCTAAAAATCACAGGAAAAAGTTGGTTAAAGATCAAAACTTTCATAGTAGTTTAGGAAATGCGGGTTTCAGCGCAGTATTATATATATATATATAAAAATATTGAGAAAAATAATCAGATTTTCCATGAAAAAGTAGGTAAAAGAGCAGAAAAAGTTATATGAAAACAAGAAACTAGTAAAAATCACAGGAAAAAGTTGGTTAAAGATCAAAAACTTTCATAGTAGTTAGGAAATGCGGGTTTCAGCGCAGTATATATATAAAAATAGCAGTATAATATAAAAATATTGAGAAAATAATCAGATTTTCCATGAAAAATGTAGGTAAAAGAGCAGAAAAAGTTACATGAAAAGAAGAAACTAGTAAAATCACAGGAAAAAGTTGGTTAAAGATCAAAAACTTTCATAGTAGTTTAGGAAATGCGGGTTTCAGCGCAGTATATATATAAAATAGCAGTATAATATAAAAATATTGAGAAAATAATCAGATTTTCCATGAAAAATGTAGGTAAAAGAGCAGAAAAAATTACATGAAAAGAAGAAACTAGTTAAAATCACAGGAAAAAGTTGGTTAAAGATCAAAAACTTCATAGTAGTTAGGAATTGCGGGTTTCAGCGCAGTATATATATATATATAATATAAAAATATTGAGAAAAATAATCAGATTTTCCATGAAAAATGTAGGTAAAAGAGCAGAAAAAGTTATATGAAAAGAAGAAACTAGTAAAAATCACAGGAAAAAGTTGGTTAAAGATCAAAAACTTTCATAGTAGTTTAGGAAATGCGGGTTTCAGCGCAGTATATATATAAAAATAGCAGTATAATATAAAATATTGAGAAAATAATCAGATTTTCCATGAAAAATGTAGGTTAAAAGAGCAGAAAAAGTTACATGAAAAGAAGAAACTAGTAAAAATCACAGGAAAAAGTTGGTTAAAGATCAAAAACTTTCATAGTAGTTTAGGAAATGCGGGTTTCAGCGCAGTATGTATATGTATAATATAAAAATATTGAGAAAATAATCAGATTTTCCATGAAAAAAGTAGGTAAAAGAGCAGAAAAAGTTATATGAAAAGAAGAAACTAGTAAAAATCACAGGAAAAAGTTGGTTGAAGATCAAAAACTTCCATAGTAGTTTAGGAAATGCGGGTTTCAGCGCAGTATATATATATAATATAAAATATTGAGAAAATACACAGATTTTCCATGAAAAATGTAGGTAAAAGAGCAGAAAAAGTTACATGAAAAGAAGAAACTAGTAAAAATCACAGGAAAAGTTGGTTAAAGATCAAAAACTTTCATAGTAGTTTAGGAAAATGCGGGTTTCAGCGCAGTATATATATAAAAATAGCAGTATAATATAAAAATATTGAGAAAATAATCAGATCGTCCATGAAAAATGTAGGTAAAAGAGCAGAAAAAGTTATATGAAAAGAAGAAACTAGTAAAAATGACAGGAAAAAGTTGGTTAAAGATCAAAAACTTTCATAGTAGATTAGGAAATGCGGGTTTCAGCGCAGTATATACATAAAAATAGCAGTATAATATAAGAATATTGAGAAAATAATCAGATTTTCCATGAAAAAAGGAGGGAAAAGAGCAGAAAAAGTTATATGAAAAGAAGAAACTAGTAAAAATGACATTAAAAAGTTGGTTAAAGATCAAAAACTTTCATAGTAGCTTACGAAATGCGGGTTTTCAGCGCAGTTATATATAAAAATAGCAGTATAATATAAAAATATTGAGAAAATAATCAGATCTTCCATGAAAAAAGTAGGTAAAAGAGCAGAAAAAGTTATATGAAAAGAAGAAACTAGTAAAAATCACAGGAAAAAGTTGGTTAAAGATCAAAAACATTCATAGTAGTTTAGGAAATGCGGGTTTCAGCACAATATATATAAAAATAGCAGTATAATATAAAAAATATTGAGAAAATAATCAGATTTTCCATGAAAAATGTAGGTAAAAGAGCAGAAAAAGTTACATGAAAAGAAGAAACTAGTAAAAATCACAGGAAAAAGTTGGTTAAAGATCAAAAACTTTCATAGTAGTTTAGGAAATGCGGGTTTCAGCGCAGTATATATATAAAAATAGCAGTATAATATAAGAATATGAGAAAATAATCAGATTTTCCATGAAAAAAGGAGGGAAAAGAGCAGAAAAAGTTATATGAAAAGAAGAAACTAGTAAAAATGACATTAAAAAGTTGGTTAAAGATCAAAAACTTTCATAGTAGTTTAGGAAATGCGGGTTTCAGCGCAGTATATATATAAAAATAGCAGTATAATATAAAAATATTGAGAAAATAATCAGATCGTCCATGAAAAATGGAGGTAAAAGAGCAGAAAAAAGTTACATGAAATGAAGAAACTAGTTAAAATCACAGGAAAAAGTTGGTTAAAGATCAAAAACTTTCATAGTAGTTTAGGAATTGCGGGTTTCAGCGCAGTATATATATATATATAATATAAAAATATTGAGAAAATAATCAGATTTTCCATGAAAAATGTAGGTAAAAGAGCAGAAAAAGTTATATGAAAAGAAGAAACTAGTAAAAATCACAGGAAAAAGTTGGTTAAAGATCAAAAACTTTCATAGTAGTTTAGGAAATGCGGGTTTCAGCGCAGTATATATATAAAAATAGCAGTATAATATAAAAATATTGAGAAAATAATCAGATTTTCCATGAAAAAATGTAGGTAAAAGAGCAGAAAAAGTTACATGAAAAGAAGAAACTAGTAAAAATCACAGGAAAAAGTTGGTTAAAGATCAAAAACTTTCATAGTAGTTTAGGAAATGCGGGTTTCAGCGCAGTATGTATATGTATAATATAAAAATATTGAGAAAATAATCAGATTTTCCATGAAAAAAGTAGGTAAAAGAGCAGAAAAAGTTATATGAAAAGAAGAAACTAGTAAAAATCACAGGAAAAAGTTGGTTAAAGATCAAAAACTTCCATAGTAGTTTAGGAAATGCGGGTTTCAGCGCAGTACATATATAAAAATAGCAGTATAATATAAAAATATTGAGAAAATAATCAGATTTTCCATGAAAAATGTAGGTAAAAGAGCAGAAAAAGTTACATGAAAAGAAGAAACTAGTAAAAATCACAGGAAAAAGTTGGTTAAAGATCAAAAACTTTCATAGTAGTTTAGGAAATGCGGGTTTCAGCGCAGTATATATATAAAAATAGCAGTATAATATAAAAATATTGAGAAAATAATCAGATCGTCCATGAAAAATGTAGGTAAAAGAGCAGAAAAAGTTATATGAAAAGAAGAAACTTCTAAAAATCACAGGAAAAAGTTGGTTAAAGATCAAAAACTTTCATAGTAGATTAGGAAATGCGGGTTTCAGCGCAGTATATACATAAAAATAGCAGTATAATATAAGAATATTGAGAAAATAATCAGATTTTCCATGAAAAAAGGAGGGAAAAGAGCAGAAAAAGTTATATGAAAAGAAGAAACTAGTAAAAATGACATTAAAAAGTTGGTTAAAGATCAAAACTTTCATAGTAGTTTAGGAAATGCGGGTTTCAGCGCAGTATATATATATAAAAATAGCAGTATTATATAAAAATATTGAGAAAATAATCAGATCTTCCATGAAAAAAGTAGGTAAAAGAGCAGAAAAAGTTATATGAAAAGAAGAAACTAGTAAAAATCACAGGAAAAAGTTGGTTAAAGATCAAAAACTTTCATAGTAGTTTAGGAAATGCGGGTTTCAGCGCAGTATATATAAAAAACTAGCAGTATAATATAAAAATATTGAGAAAATAATCAGATTTTCCATGAAAAATGTAGGTAAAAGAGCAGAAAAAGTTACATGAAAAGAAGAAACTAGTAAAAATCACAGGAATAAGTTGGTTAAAGATCAAAAACTTTCATAGTAGTTTAGGAAATGCGGGTTTCAGCGCAGTATGTATATGTATAATATAAAAATATTGAGAAAATAATCAGATTTTCCATGAAAAAAGTAGGTAAAAGAGCAGAAAAAGTTATATGAAAAGAAGAAACTAGTAAAAATCACAGGAAAAAGTTGGTTAAAGATCAAAAATTTTCATAGTAGATTAGGAAATGCGGGTTTCAGCGCAGTATCTACATAAAAATAGCAGTATAATATAAAAATATGGAGAAAATAATCAGATTTTCCATGAAAAATGTAGGTAAAAGAGCAGAAAAAGTTACATGAAAAGAAGAAACTAGTAAAAATCACAGGAAAAAGTTGGTTAAAGATCAAAAACTTTCATAGTAGTTTAGGAAATGCGGGTTTCAGCGCAGTATATATATAAAAATAGCAGTATAATATAAAAATATTGAGAAAATAATCAGATTTTCCATGAAAAATGTAGGTAAAAGAGCAGAAAAAGTTATATGAAAAGAAGAAACTAGTAAAAATCACAGGAAAAAGTTGGTTAAAGATCAAAAACTTTCATAGTAGTTTAGGCAATGCGGGTTTCAGCGCAGTATATACATAAAAATAGCAGTATAATATAAGAATATTGAGAAAATAATCAGATTTTCCATGAAAAAAGGAGGGAAAAGAGCAGAAAGAGTTATATGAAAAGAAGAAACTAGTAAAAATGACATTAAAAAGTTGGTTAAAGATCAAAAACTTTCATAGTAGTTTAGGAAATGCGGGTTTCAGCGCAGTATATATATAAAAATAGCAGTATAATATAAAAATATTGAGAAAATAATCAGATCTTCCATGAAAAAAGTAGGTAAAAGAGCAGAAAAAGTTATATGAAAAGAAGAAACTAGTAAAAATCACAGGAAAAAGTTGGTTAAAGATCAAAAACTTTCATAGTAGTTTAGGAAATGCGGGTTTCAGCACAATATATATATAAAATAGGAGTATAATATAAAAATATTGAGAAAATAATCAGATTTTCCATGAAAAATGTAGGTAAAAGAGCAGAAAAAGTTACATGAAAAGAAGAAACTAGTAAAAATCACAGGAAAAAGTTGGTTAAAGATCAAATACTTCCATAGTAGTTTAGGAAATGCGGGTTTCAGCGCAGTATATACATAAAAATAGCAGTATAATATAAGAATATTGAGAAAATAATCAGATTTTCCATGAAAAAAGGAGGGAAAAGAGCAGAAAAAGTTATATGAAAAGAAGAAACTAGTAAAAATGACATTAAAAAGTTGGTTAAAGATCAAAAACTTTCATAGTAGTTTAGGAAATGCGGGTTTCAGCGCAGTATATATATGAAAATAGCAGTATAATATAAAAATATTGAGAAAATAATCAGATCGTCCATGAAAAATGTAGGTAAAAGAGCAGAAAAAGTTATATGAAAAGAAGAAACTTCTAAAAATCACAGGAAAAAGTTGGTAAAAGATCAAAAACTTTCATAGTAGATTAGGAAATGCGGGTTTCAGCGCAGTATATATATATAATATAAAAATATTGAGAAAATAATGAGATTTTCCATGAAAAATGTAGGTAAAAGAGCAGAAAAAGTTATATGAAAAGAAGAAACTAGTAAAAATCACAGGAAAAAGTTGGTTAAAGATCAAAAATTTTCATAGTAGATTAGGAAATGCGGGTTTCAGCGCAGTATATATATAAAAATAGCAGTATAATATAAAAATATTGAGAAAATAATCAGATTTTCCATGAAAAATGTAGGTAAAAGAGCAGAAAAAGTTACATGAAAAGAAGAAACTAGTAAAAATCACAGGAAAAAGTTGGTTAAAGATCAAAAACTTTCATAGTAGTTTAGGAAATGCGGGTTTCAGCGCAGTATATATATAAAAATAGCAGTATAATATAAAAATATTGAGAAAATAATCAGATTTTCCATGAAAAATGTAGGTAAAAGAGCAGAAAAAGTTATATGAAAAGAAGAAACTAGTAAAAATCACAGGAAAAAGTTGGTTAAAGATCAAAAACTTTCATAGTAGTTTAGGCAATGCGGGTTTCAGCGCAGTATATACATAAAAATAGCAGTATAATATAAGAATATTGAGAAAATAATCAGATTTTCCATGAAAAAAAGGAGGGAAAAGAGCAGAAAGAGTTATATGAAAAGAAGAAACTAGTAAAAATGACATTAAAAAGTTGGTTAAAGATCAAAAACTTTCATAGTAGTTTAGGAAATGCGGGTTTCAGCGGAGTATGTATATGTATAATATAAAAATATTGAGAAAGTAATCAGATTTTCCATGAAAAAAGTAGGTAAAAGAGCAGAAAAAGTTATATGAAAAGAAGAAACTAGTAAAAATCACAGGAAAAAGTTGGTTAAAGATCAAAAACTTCCATAGTAGTTTAGGAAATGCGGGTTTCAGCTTAGTA
This sequence comes from Eristalis arbustorum, assembly GCA_916610145.1. Taxonomy (NCBI): domain Eukaryota; kingdom Metazoa; phylum Arthropoda; class Insecta; order Diptera; family Syrphidae; genus Eristalis; species Eristalis arbustorum. Next base: position 39,270 of record CAKAIZ010000052.1, on the reverse strand, counting down.
TATATATAAAAATAGCAGTATAATATAAAAATATTGAGAAAATAATGAGATTTTCCATGAAAAATGTAGGTAAAAGAGCAGAAAAAGTTATATGAAAACAAGAAACTAGTAAAAATCACAGGAAAAAGTTGGTTAAAGATCAAAAACTTTCATAGTAGTTTAGGAAATGCGGGTTTCAGCGCAGTATATATATAAAAATAGCAGTATAATATAAAAATATTGAGAAAATAATCAGATTTTCCATGAAAAATGTAGGTAAAAGAGCAGAAAAAGTTACATGAAAAGAAGAAACTAGTAAAAATCACAGGAAAAAGTTGGTTAAAGATCAAAAACTTTCATAGTAGTTTAGGAAATGCGGGTTTCAGCGCAGTATGTATATGTATAATATAAAAATATTGAGAAAGTAATCAGATTTTCCATGAAAAAAGTAGGTAAAAGAGCAGAAAAAGTTATATGAAAAGAAGAAAATAGTAAAAATCACAGGAAAAAGTTGGTTAAAGATCAAAAACTTCCATAGTAGTTTAGGAAATGCGGGTTTCAGCGCAGTATATATATAAAAATAGCAGTATAATATAAAAATATTGAGAAAATAATCAGATTTTCCATGAAAAAATGTAGGTAAAAGAGCAGAAAAAAGTTACATGAAAAGAAGAAACTAGTAAAAATCACAGGAAAAAGTTGGTTAAAGATCAAAAACTTTCATAGTAGTTTAGGAAATGCGGGTTTCAGCGCAGTATATATATAAAAATAGCAGTATAATATAAAAATATTGAGAAAATAATCAGATCGTCCATGAAAAATGTAGGTAAAAGAGCAGAAAAAGTTATATGAAAAGAAGAAACTTCTAAAAATCACAGGAAAAAGTTGGTTAAAGATCAAAAACTTTCATAGTAGATTAGGAAATGCGGGTTTCAGCGCAGTATATACATAAAAATAGCAGTATAATATAAGAATATTGAGAAAATAATCAGATTTTCCATGAAAAAAGGAGGGAAAAGAGCAGAAAAAGTTATATGAAAAGAAGAAACTAGTAAAAATGACATTAAAAAGTTGGTTAAAGATCAAAAACTTTCATAGTAGTTTAGGAAATGCGGGTTTCAGCGCAGTATATATATAAAAATAGCAGTATAATATAAAAATATTGAGAAAATAATCAGATCTTCCATGAAAAAAGTAGGTAAAAGAGCAGAAAAAGTTACATGAAAAGAAGAAACTAGTAAAAATCACAGGAAAAAGTTGGTTAAAGATCAAAAACTTTCATAGTAGTTTAGGAAATGCGGGTTTCAGCACAATATATATATAAAAATAGCAGTATAATATAAAAATATTGAGAAAATAATCAGATTTTCCATGAAAAATGTAGGTAAAAGAGCAGAAAAAGTTACATGAAAAGAAGAAACTAGTAAAAATCACAGGAAAAAGTTGGTTAAAGATCAAAAACTTTCATAGTAGTTTAGGAAATGCGGGTTTCAGCGCAGTATATACATAAAAATAGCAGTATAATATAAGAATATTGAGAAAATAATCAGATTTTCCATGAAAAAAGGAGGGAAAAGAGCAGAAAAAGTTATATGAAAAGAAGAAACTAGTAAAAATGACATTAAAAAGTTGGTTAAAGATCAAAAACTTTCATAGTAGTTTAGGAAATGCGGGTTTCAGCGCAGTATATATATAAAAATAGCAGTATAATATAAAAATATTGAGAAAATAATCAGATCGTCCATGAAAAATGGAGGTAAAAGAGCAGAAAAAGTTACATGAAATGAAGAAACTAGTTAAAATCACAGGAAAAAGTTGGTTAAAGATCAAAAACTTTCATAGTAGTTTAGGAAATGCGGGTTTCAGCGCAGTATATACATAAAAATAGCAGTATAATATAAGAATATTGAGAAAATAATCAGATTTTCCATGAAAAAAGGAGGGAAAAGAGCAGAAAAAGTTATATGAAAAGAAGAAACTAGTAAAAATGACATTAAAAAGTTGGTTAAAGATCAAAAACTTTCATAGTAGTTTAGGAAATGCGGGTTTCAGCGCAGTATATATATGAAAATAGCAGTATAATATAAAAATATTGAGAAAATAATCAGATCGTCCATGAAAAATGTAGGTAAAAGAGCAGAAAAAGTTATATGAAAAGAAGAAACTTCTAAAAATCACAGGAAAAAGTTGGTAAAAGATCAAAAACTTTCATAGTAGATTAGGAAATGCGGGTTTCAGCGCAGTATATATATATAATATAAAAATATTGAGAAAATAATGAGATTTTCCATGAAAAATGTAGGTAAAAGAGCAGAAAAAGTTATATGAAAACAAGAAACTAGTAAAAATCACAGGAAAAAGTTGGTTAAAGATCAAAAACTTTCATAGTAGTTTAGGAAATGCGGGTTTCAGCGCAGTATATATATAAAAATAGCAGTATAATATAAAAATATTGAGAAAATAATCAGATTTTCCATGAAAAATGTAGGTAAAAGAGCAGAAAAAGTTATATGAAAAGAAGAAACTAGTAAAAATGACAGGAAAAAGTTGGTTAAAGATCAAAAACTTTCATAGTAGTTTAGGAAATGCGGGTTTCAGCGCAGTATGTATATGTATAATATAAAAATATTGAGAAAGTAATCAGATTTTCCATGAAAAAAGTAGGTAAAAGAGCAGAAAAAGTTATATGAAAAGAAGAAACTAGTAAAAATCACAGGAAAAAGTTGGTTAAAGATCAAAAACTTCCATAGTAGTTTAGGAAATGCGGGTTTCAGCGCAGTATATATATAAAAATAGCAGTATAACATAAAAATATTGAGAAAATAATCAGATTTTCCATGAAAAATGTAGGTAAAAGAGCAGAAAAAGTTACATGAAAAGAAGAAACTAGTAAAAATCACAGGAAAAAGTTGGTTAAAGATCAAAAACTTTCATAGTAGTTTAGGAAATGCGGGTTTCAGCGCAGTATATATATAAAAATAGCAGTATAATATAAAAATATTGAGAAAATAATCAGATCGTCCATGAAAAATGTAGGTAAAAGAGCAGAAAAAGTTATATGAAAAGAAGAAACTTCTAAAAATCACAGGAAAAAGTTGGTTAAAGATCAAAAACTTTCATAGTAGATTAGGAAATGCGGGTTTCAGCGCAGTATATACATAAAAATAGCAGTATAATATAAGAATATTGAGAAAATAATCAGATTTTCCATGAAAAAAGGAGGGAAAAGAGCAGAAAAAGTTATATGAAAAGAAGAAACTAGTAAAAATGACATTAAAAAGTTGGTTAAAGATCAAAAACTTTCATAGTAGTTTAGGAAATGCGGGTTTCAGCGCAGTATATATATAAAAATAGCAGTATAATATAAAAATATTGAGAAAATAATCAGATCTTCCATGAAAAAAGTAGGTAAAAGAGCAGAAAAAGTTATATGAAAAGAAGAAACTAGTAAAAATCACAGGAAAAAGTTGGTTAAAGATCAAAAACTTTCATAGTAGTTTAGGAAATGCGGGTTTCAGCACAATATATATATAAAAATAGCAGTATAATATAAAAATATTGAGAAAATAATCAGATTTTCCATGAAAAATGTAGGTAAAAGAGCAGAAAAAGTTACATGAAAAGAAGAAACTAGTAAAAATCACAGGAAAAAGTTGGTTAAAGATCAAAAACTTTCATAGTAGTTTAGGAAATGCGGGTTTCAGCGCAGTATATACATAAAAATAGCAGTATAATATAAGAATATTGAGAAAATAATCAGATTTTCCATGAAAAAAGGAGGGAAAAGAGCAGAAAAAGTTATATGAAAAGAAGAAACTAGTAAAAATGACATTAAAAAGTTGGTTAAAGATCAAAAACTTTCATAGTAGTTTAGGAAATGCGGGTTTCAGCGCAGTATATATATAAAAATAGCAGTATAATATAAAAATATTGAGAAAATAATCAGATCGTCCATGAAAAATGGAGGTAAAAGAGCAGAAAAAGTTACATGAAATGAAGAAACTAGTTAAAATCACAGGAAAAAGTTGGTTAAAGATCAAAAACTTTCATAGTAGTTTAGGAATTGCGGGTTTCAGCGCAGTATATATATATATAATATAAAAATATTGAGAAAATAATCAGATTTTCCATGAAAAATGTAGGTAAAAGAGCAGAAAAAGTTATATGAAAAGAAGAAACTAGTAAAAATCACAGGAAAAAGTTGGTTAAAGATCAAAAACTTTCATAGTAGTTTTGGAAATGCGGGTTTCAGCGCAGTATATATATAAAAATAGCAGTATAATATAAAAATATTGAGAAAATAATCAGATTTTCCATGAAAAATGTAGGTAAAAGAGCAGAAAAAAGTTACATGAAAAGAAGAAACTAGTAAAAATCACAGGAAAAAGTTGGTTAAAGATCAAAAACTTTCATAGTAGTTTAGGAAATGCGGGTTTCAGCGCAGTATGTATATAAAAATATTGAGAAAATAATCAGATTTTCCATGAAAAAAAGTAGGTAAAAGAGCAGAAAAAGTTATATGAAAAGAAGAAACTAGTAAAAATCACAGGAAAAAGTTGGTTAAAGATCAAAAACTTTCATAGTAGTTTAGGAAATGCGGGTTTCAGCGCAGTATATATATAAAAATAGCAGTATAATATAAAAATATTGAGAAAATAATCAGATCGTCCATGAAAAATGTAGGTAAAAGAGCAGAAAAAGTTATATGAAAAGAAGAAACTTCTAAAAATCACAGGATAAAGTTGGTTAAAGATCAAAAACTTTCATAGTAGATTAGGAAATGCGGGTTTCAGCGCAGTATATACATAAAAATAGCAGTATAATATAAGAATATTGAGAAAATAATCAGATTTTCCATGAAAAAAGGAGGGAAAAGAGCAGAAAAAGTTATATGAAAAGAAGAAACTAGTAAAAATGACATTAAAAAGTTGGTTAAAGATCAAAAACTTTCATAGTAGTTTAGGAAATGCGGGTTTCAGCGCAGTATATATATAAAAATAGCAGTATAATATAAAAATATTGAGAAAATAATCAGATCTTCCATGAAAAAAGTAGGTAAAAGAGCAGAAAAAGTTATATGAAAAGAAGAAACTAGTAAAAATCACAGGAAAAAGTTGGTTAAAGATCAAAAACTTTCATAGTAGTTTAGGAAATGCGGGTTTCAGCACAATATATATATAAAAATAGCAGTATAATATAAAAATATTGAGAAAATAATCAGATTTTCCATGAAAAATGTAGGTAAAAGAGCAGAAAAAGTTACATGAAAAGAAGAAACTAGTAAAAATCACAGGAAAAAGTTGGTTAAAGATCAAAAACTTTCATAGTCGTTTAGGAAATGCGGGTTTCAGCGCAGTATATACATAAAAATAGCAGTATAATATAAGAATATTGAGAAAATAATCAGATTTTCCATGAAAAAAGGAGGGAAAAGAGCAGAAAAAGTTATATGAAAAGAAGAAACTAGTAAAAATGACATTAAAAAGTTGGTTAAGATCAAAAACTTTCATAGTAGTTTAGGAAATGCGGGTTTCAGCGCAGTATATATATAAAAATAGCAGTATAATATAAAAATATTGAGAAAATAATCAGATCGTCCATGAAAAATGTAGGTAAAAGAGCAGAAAAAGTTACATGAAAAGAAGAAACTAGTTAAAATCACAGGAAAAAGTTGGTTAAAGATAAAAAACTTTCATAGTAGTTTAGGAATTGCGGGTTTCAGCGCAGTATATATATATATATAATATAAAAATATTGAGAAAATAATCAGATTTTCCATGAAAAATGTAGGTAAAAGAGCAGAAAAAATTATATGAAAAGAAGAAACTAGTAAAAATCACAGGAAAAAGTTGGTTAAAGATCAAAAACTTTCATAGTTGTTTAGGAAATGCGGGTTTCAGCGCAGTATATACATACAAATAGCAGTATAATATAAAAATATTGATAAAATAATCAGATTTTCCATGAAAAATGTAGGCAAAAGAGCAGAAAAAGTTACATGAAAAGAAGAAACTAGTAAAAATCACAGGAAAAAGTTGGTTAAAGATCAAAAACTTTCATAGTAGTTTAGGAAATGCGGGTTTCAGCGCAGTATATATATAAAAATAGCAGTATAATATAAAAATATTGAGAAAATAATCATATTTTCCATGAAAAATGTAGGTAAAAGAGCAGAAAAAGTTACATGAAAAGAAGAAACTAGTTAAAATCACAGGAAAAAGTTGGTTAAAGATCAAAAACTTTCATAGTAGTTTAGGAATTGCGGGTTTCAGCGCAGTATATATATATATATATAATATAAAAATATTGAGAAAATAATCAGATTTTCCATGAAAAATGTAGGTAAAAGAGCAGAAAAAGTTATATGAAAAGAAGAAACTAGTAAAAATCACAGGAAAAAGTTGGTTAAAGATCAAAAACTTTCATAGTATTTTAGGAAATGCGGGTTTCAGCGCAGTACATATATAAAAATAGCAGTATAATATAAAAATATTGAGAAAATAATCAGATTTTCCATGAAAAATGTAGGTAAAAGAGCAGAAAAAGTTACATGAAAAGAAGAAACTAGTAAAAATCACAGGAAAAAGTTGGTTAAAGATCAAAAACTTTCATAGTAGTTTAGGAAATGCGGGTTTCAGCGCAGTATGTATATGTATAATATAAAAATATTGAGAAAATAATCAGATTTTCCATGAAAAAAGTAGGTAAAAGAGCAGAAAAAGTTACATGAAAAGAAGAAACTAGTAAAAATCACAGGAAAAAGTTGGTTAAAGATCAAAAACTTTCATAGTAGTTTAGGAAATGCGGGTTTCAGCGCAGTATATATATAAAAATAGCAGTATAATATAAAAATATTGAGAAAATAATCAGATTTTCCATGAAAAATGTAGGTAAAAGAGCAGAAAAAGTTATATGAAAAGAAGAAACTAGTAAAAATCACAGGAAAAAGTTGGTTAAAGATCAAAAACTTTCATAGTAGTTTAGGCAATGCGGGTTTCAGCGCAGTATATACATAAAAATAGCAGTATAATATAAGAATATTGAGAAAATAATCAGATTTTCCATGAAAAAAGGAGGGAAAAGAGCAGAAAGAGTTATATGAAAAGAAGAAACTAGTAAAAATGACATTAAAAAGTTGGTTAAAGATCAAAAACTTTCATAGTAGTTTAGGAAATGCGGGTTTCAGCGCAGTATATATATAAAAATAGCAGTATAATATAAAAATATTGAGAAAATAATCAGATCTTCCATGAAAAAAGTAGGTAAAAGAGCGGAAAAAGTTATATGAAAAGAAGAAACTAGTAAAAATCACAGGAAAAAAGTTGGTTAAAGATCAAAAACTTTCATAGTAGTTTAGGAAATGCGGGTTTCAGCACAATATATATATAAAATAGGAGTATAATATAAAAATATTGAGAAAATAATCAGATTTTCCATGAAAAATGTAGGTAAAAGAGCAGAAAAAGTTACATGAAAAGAAGAAACTAGTAAAAATCACAGGAAAAAGTTGGTTAAAGATCAAAAACTTTCATAGTAGTTTAGGAAATGCGGGTTTCAGCGCAGTATATACATAAAAATAGCAGTATTATATAAGAATATTGAGAAAATAATCAGATTTTCCATGAAAAAAGGAGGGAAAAGAGCAGAAAAAGTTATATGAAAAGAAGAAACTAGTAAAAATGACATTAAAAAGTTGGTTAAAGATCAAAAACTTTCATAGTAGTTTAGGAAATGCGGGTTTCAGCGCAGTATATATATGAAAATAGCAGTATAATATAAAAATATTGAGAAAATAATCAGATCGTCCATGAAAAATGTAGGTAAAAGAGCAGAACAAGTTATATGAAAAGAAGAAACTTCTAAAAATCACAGGAAAAAGTTGGTTAAAGATCAAAAACTTTCATAGTAGATTAGGAAATGCGGGTTTCAGCGCAGTATATATATATAATATAAAAATATTGAGAAAATAATGAGATTTTCCATGAAAAATGTAGGTAAAAGAGCAGAAAAAGTTATATGAAAACAAGAAACTAGTAAAAATCACAGGAAAAAGTTGGTTAAAGATCAAAAACTTTCATAGTAGTTTAGGAAATGCGGGTTTCAGCGCAGTATATATATAAAAATAGCAGTATAATATAAAAATATTGAGAAAATAATCAGATTTTCCATGAAAAATGTAGGTAAAAGAGCAGAAAAAGTTACATGAAAAGAAGAAACTAGTAAAAATCACAGGAAAAAGTTGGTTAAAGATCAAAAACTTTCATAGTAGTTTAGGAAATGCGGGTTTCAGCGCAGTATGTATATGTATAATATAAAAATATTGAGAAAATAATCAGATTTTCCATGAAAAAAGTAGGTAAAAGAGCAGAAAAAGTTATATGAAAAGAAGAAACTAGTAAAAATCACAGGAAAAAGTTGGTTAAAGATCAAAAACTTTCATAGTAGTTTAGGAAATGCGGGTTTCAGCGCAGTATATATATATATTATAAAAATATTGAGAAAATAATCAGATTTTCCATGAAAAATGTAGGTAAAAGAGCAGAAAATGTTATATGAAAAGAAGAAACTAGTAAAAATCACAGGAAAAAGTTGGTTAAAGATCAAAAACTTTCATAGTAGTTTAGGAAATGCGGGTTTCAGCGCAGTATATATATATAAATAGCAGTATAATATAAAAATATTGAGAAAATAATCAGATTTTCCATGAAAAATGTAGGTAAAAGAGCAGAAAAAGTTACATGAAAAGAAGAAACTATTAAAAATCACAGGAAAAAGTTGGTTAAAGATCAAAAACTTTCATAGTAGTTTAGGAAATGCGGGTTTCAGCGCAGTATATATATAAAAATAGCAGTATAATATAAAAATATTGATAAAATAATCAGATCGTCCATGAAAAATGTAGGTAAAAGAGCAGAAAAAGTTATATGAAAAGAAGAAACTTCTAAAAATCACAGAAAAAAGTTGGTTAAAGATCAAAAACTTTCATAGTAGATTAGGAAATGCGGGTTTCAGCGCAGTATATACATAAAAATAGCAGTATAATATAAGAATATTGAGAAAATAATCAGATTTTCCATGAAAAATGTAGGTAAAAGAGCAGAAAAAGTTATATGAAAAGAAGAAACTAGTAAAAATGACATTAAAAAGTTGGTTAAAGATCAAAAACTTTCATAGTAGTTTAGGAAATGCGGGTTTCAGCGCAGTATATATATAAAAATAGCAGTATAATATAAAAATATTGAGAAAATAATCAGATCTTCCATGAAAAAAGTAGGTAAAAGAGCAGAAAAAGTTATATGAAAAGAAGAAACTAGTAAAAATCACAGGAAAAAGTTGGTTAAAGATCAAAAACTTTCATAGTAGTTTAGGAAACGCGGGTTTCAGCACAATATATATATAAAAATAGCAGTATAATATAAAAATATTGAGAAAATAATCAGATTTTCCATGAAAAATGTAGGTAAAAGAGCAGAAAAAGTTACATGAAAAGAAGAAACTAGTAAAAATCACAGGAAAAAGTTGGTTAAAGATCAAAAACTTTCATAGTAGTTTAGGAAATGCGGGTCTCAGCGCAGTATATACATAAAAAATAGCAGTATAAAAATAAGAATATTGAGAAAATAATCAGATTTTCCATGATAAAAGGAGGGAAAAGAGCAGAAAAAGTTATATGAAAAGAAGAAACTAGTAAAAATGACATTAAAAAGTTGGTTAAAGATCAAAAACTTTCATAGTAGTTTAGGAAATGCGGGTTTCAGCGCAGTATATATATAAAAATAGCAGTATAATATAAAAATATTGAGAAAATAATCAGATCGTCCATGAAAAATGGAGGTAAAAGAGCAGAAAAAGTTACATGAAATGAAGAAACTAGTTAAAATCACAGGAAAAAGTTGGTTAAAGATCAAAAACTTTCATAGTAGTTTAGGAATTGCGGGTTTCAGCGCAGTATATATATATATATATAATATAAAAATATTGAGAAAAATAATCAGATTTTCCATGAAAAATGTAGGTAAAAGAGCAGAAAAAGTTATATGAAAAGAAGAAACTAGTAAAAATCACAGGAAAAAGTTGGTTAAAGATCAAAAACTTTCATAGTAGTTTAGGAAATGCGGGTTTCAGCGCACTATATATATAAAAATAGCAGTATAATATAAAAATATTGAGAAAATAATCAGATTTTCCATGAAAAATGTAGGTAAAAGAGCAGAAAAAGTTACATGAAAAGAAGAAACTAGTAAAAATCACAGGAAAAAGTTGGTTAAAGATCAAAAACTTTCATAGTAGTTTAGGAAATGCGGGTTTCAGCGCAGTATGTATATGTATAATATAAAAATATTGAGAAAATAATCAGATTTTCCATGAAAAAAGTAGGTAAAAGAGCAGAAAAAGTTATATGAAAAGAAGAAACTAGTAAAAATCACAGGAAAAAGTTGGTTAAAGATCAAAAACTTTCATAGTAGTTTAGGAAATGCGGGTTTCAGCGCAGTATATATATAAAAATAGCAGTATAATATAAAAATATTGAGAAAATAATCAGATTTTCCATGAAAAATGTAGGTAAAAGAGCAGAAAAAGTTACATGAAAAGAAGAAACTAGTAAAAATCACAGGAAAAAGTTGGTTAAAGATCAAAAACTTTCATAGTAGTTTAGGAAATGCGGGTTTCAGCGCAGTATATATATAAAAATAGGAGTATAATATAAAAATATTGAGAAAATAATCAGATCGTCCATGAAAAATGTAGGTAAAAGAGCAGAAAAAGTTATATGAAAAGAAGAAACTTCTAAAAATCACAGGAAAAAGTTGGTTAAAGATCAAAAACTTTCATAGTAGATTAGGAAATGCGGGTTTCAGCGCAGTATATACATAAAAATAGCAGTATAATATAAGAATATTGAGAAAATAATCAGATTTTCCATGAAAAAAGGAGGGAAAAGAGCAGAAAAAGTTATATGAAAAGAAGAAACTAGTAAAAATGACATTAAAAAGTTGGTTAAAGATCAAAAACTTTCATAGTAGTTTAGGAAATGCGGGTTTCAGCGCAGTATATATATAAAAATAGCAGTATAACATAAAAATATTGAGAAAATAATCAGATCTTCCATGAAAAAAGTAGGTAAAAGAGCAGAAAAAGTTATATGAAAAGAAGAAACTAGTAAAAATCACAGGAAAAAGTTGGTTAAAGATCAAAAACTTTCATAGTAGTTTAGGAAATGCGGGTTTCAGCACAATATATATATAAAAATAGCAGTATAATATAAAAATATTGAGAAAATAATCAGATTTTCCATGAAAAATGTAGGTAAAAGAGCAGAAAAAGTTACATGAAAAGAAGAAACTAGTAAAAATCACAGGAAAAAGTTGGTTAAAGATCAAAAACTTTCATAGTCGTTTAGGAAATGCGGGTTTCAGCGCAGTATATACATAAAAATAGCAGTATAATATAAGAATATTGAGAAAATAATCAGATTTTCCATGAAAAATGTAGGTAAAAGAGCAGAAAAAGTTATATGAAAAGAAGAAACTAGTAAAAATGACATTAAAAAGTTGGTTAAAGATCAAAAACTTTCATAGTAGTTTAGGAAATGCGGGTTTCAGCGCAGTATATATATAAAAATAGCAGTATAATATAAAAATATTGAGAAAATAATCAGATCTTCCATGAAAAAAGTAGGTAAAAGAGCAGAAAAAGTTATATGAAAAGAAGAAACTAGTAAAAATCACAGGAAAAAGTTGGTTAAAGATCAAAAACTTTCATAGTAGTTTAGGAAACGCGGGTTTCAGCACAATATATATATAAAAATAGCAGTATAATATAAAAATATTGAGAAAATAATCAGATTTTCCATGAAAAATGTAGGTAAAAGAGCAGAAAAAGTTACATGAAAAGAAGAAACTAGTAAAAATCACAGGAAAAAGTTGGTTAAAGATCAAAAACTTTCATAGTAGTTTAGGAAATGCGGGTCTCAGCGCAGTATATACATAAAAATAGCAGTATAAAATAAGAATATTGAGAAAATAATCAGATTTTCCATGATAAAAGGAGGGAAAAGAGCAGAAAAAGTTATATGAAAAGAAGAAACTAGTAAAAATGACATTAAAAAGTTGGTTAAAGATCAAAAAACTTTCATAGTAGTTTAGGAAATGCGGGTTTCAGCGCAGTATATATATAAAAATAGCAGTATAATATAAAAATATTGAGAAAATAATCAGATCGTCCATGAAAAATGGAGGTAAAAGAGCAGAAAAAGTTACATGAAATGAAGAAACTAGTTAAAATCACAGGAAAAAGTTGGTTAAAGATCAAAAACTTTCATAGTAGTTTAGGAATTGCGGGTTTCAGCGCAGTATATATATATATATAATATAAAAATATTGAGAAAATAATCAGATTTTCCATGAAAAATGTAGGTAAAAGAGCAGAAAAAGTTATATGAAAAGAAGAAACTAGTAAAAATCACAGGAAAAAGTTGGTTAAAGATCAAAAACTTTCATAGTAGTTTAGGAAATGCGGGTTTCAGCGCACTATATATATAAAAATAGCAGTATAATATAAAAATATTGAGAAAATAATCAGATTTTCCATGAAAAATGTAGGTAAAAGAGCAGAAAAAGTTACATGAAAAGAAGAAACTAGTAAAAATCACAGGAAAAAGTTGGTTAAAGATCAAAAACTTTCATAGTAGTTTAGGAAATGCGGGTTTCAGCGCAGTATGTATATGTATAATATAAAAATATTGAGAAAATAATCAGATTTTCCATGAAAAAAGTAGGTAAAAGAGCAGAAAAAGTTATATGAAAAGAAGAAACTAGTAAAAATCACAGGAAAAAGTTGGTTAAAGATCAAAAACTTTCATAGTAGTTTAGGAAATGCGGGTTTCAGCGCAGTATATATATAAAAATAGCAGTATAATATAAAAATATTGAGAAAATAATCAGATTTTCCATGAAAAATGTAGGTAAAAGAGCAGAAAAAGTTACATGAAAAGAAGAAACTAGTAAAAATCACAGGAAAAAGTTGGTTAAAGATCAAAAACTTTCATAGTAGTTTAGGAAATGCGGGTTTCAGCGCAGTATATATATAAAAATAGGAGTATAATATAAAAATATTGAGAAAATAATCAGATCGTCCATGAAAAATGTAGGTAAAAGAGCAGAAAAAGTTATATGAAAAGAAGAAACTTCTAAAAATCACAGGAAAAAGTTGGTTAAAGATCAAAAACTTTCATAGTAGATTAGGAAATGCGGGTTTCAGCGCAGTATATACATAAAAATAGCAGTATAATATAAGAATATTGAGAAAATAATCAGATTTTCCATGAAAAAAGGAGGGAAAAGAGCAGAAAAAGTTATATGAAAAGAAGAAACTAGTAAAAATGACATTAAAAAGTTGGTTAAAGATCAAAAACTTTCATAGTAGTTTAGGAAATGCGGGTTTCAGCGCAGTATATATATAAAAATAGCAGTATAACATAAAAATATTGAGAAAATAATCAGATCTTCCATGAAAAAAGTAGGTAAAAGAGCAGAAAAAGTTATATGAAAAGAAGAAACTAGTAAAAATCACAGGAAAAAGTTGGTTAAAGATCAAAAACTTTCATAGTAGTTTAGGAAATGCGGGTTTCAGCACAATATATATATAAAAATAGCAGTATAATATAAAAATATTGAGAAAATAATCAGATTTTCCATGAAAAATGTAGGTAAAAGAGCAGAAAAAGTTACATGAAAAGAAGAAACTAGTAAAAATCACAGGAAAAAGTTGGTTAAAGATCAAAAACTTTCATAGTCGTTTAGGAAATGCGGGTTTCAGCGCAGTATATACATAAAAATAGCAGTATAATATAAGAATATTGAGAAAATAATCAGATTTTCCATGAAAAATTTAGGTAAAAAAGCAGAAAAAGTTACATGAAAAGAAGAAACTAGTTAAAATCACAGGAAAAAGTTGGTTAAAGATCAAAAACTTTCATAGTAGTTTAGGAATTGCGGGTTTCAGCGCAGTATATATATATATATAATATAAAAATATTGAGAAAATAATCAGATTTTCCATGAAAAATGTAGGTAAAAGAGCAGAAAAAATTATATGAAAAGAAGACACTAGTAAAAATCACAGGAAAAAGTTGGTTAAAGATCAAAAACTTTCATAGTAGTTTAGGAAATGCGGGTTTCAGCGCAGTATATATATAAAAATAGCAGTATTATATAAAAATATTGAGAAAATAATCAGATTTTCCATGAAAAATGTAGGTAAAAGAGCAGAAAAAGTTACATTAAAAGAAGAAACTAGTAAAAATCACAGGAAAAAGTTGGTTAAAGATCAAAAACTTTCATAGTAGTTTAGGAAATGCGGGTTTCAGCGCAGTATATACATAAAAATAGCAGTATAATATAAGAATATTGAGAAAATAATCAGATTTTCCATGAAAAATGTAGGTAAAAGAACAGAAAAAGTTACATGAAAAGAAGAAACTAGTAAAAATCACAGGAAAAAGTTGGTTAAAGATCAAAAACTTTCATAGTAGTTTAGTAAATGCGGGTTTCAGCGCAGTATATACATAAAAATAGCAGTATAATATAAGAATATTGAGAAAATAATCAGATTTTCCATGAAAAAAGGAGGGAAAAGAGCAGAAAAAGTTATATGAAAAGAAGAAACTAGTAAAAATGACATTAAAAAGTTGGTTAAAGATCAAAAACTTTCATAGTAGTTTAGGAAATGCGGGTTTCAGCGCAGTATATATATAAAAATAGCAGTATAATATAAGAATATTGAGAAAATAATCAGATTTTCCATGAAAAAAGGAGGGAAAAGAGCAGAAAGAGTTATATGAAAAGAAGAAACTAGTAAAAATGACATTAAAAAGTTGGTTAAAGATCAAAAACTTTCATAGTAGTTTAGGAAATGCGGGTTTCAGCGCAGTATATATATAAAAATAGCAGTATAATATAAAAATATTGAGAAAATAATCAGATTTTCCATGAAAAATGTAGGTAAAAGAACAGAAAAAGTTACATGAAAAGAAGAAACTAGTAAAAATCACAGGAAAAAGTTGGTTAAAGATCAAAAACTTTCATAGTAGTTTAGTAAATGCGGGTTTCAGCGCAGTATATACATAAAAATAGCAGTATAATATAAGAATATTGAGAAAATAATCAGATTTTCCATGAAAAAAGGAGGGAAAAGAGCAGAAAAAGTTATATGAAAAGAAGAAACTAGTAAAAATGACATTAAAAAGTTGGTTAAAGATCAAAAACTTTCATAGTAGTTAAGAAAATGCGGGTTTCAGCGCAGTATATATATAAAAATAGCAGTATAATATAAAAATATTTAGAAAATAATCAGATCTTCCATGAAAAAAGTAGGTAAAAGAGCAGAAAAAGTTATATGAAAAGAAGAAACTAGTAAAAATCACAGGAAAAAGTTGGTTAAAGATCAAAAACTTTCAAAGTAGTTTAGGAAATGCGGGTTTCAGCACAGTATATATATAAAAATAGCAGTATAATATAAAAATATTGAGAAAATTATCAGATTTTCCATGAAAAATGTAGGTAAAAGAGCAGAAAAAGTTACATGAAAAGAAGAAACTAGTAAAAATCACAGGAAAAAGTTGGTTAAAGATCAAAAACTTTCATAGTAGCTTAGGAAATGCGGGTTTCAACGCAGTATATACATAAAAATAGCAGTATAATATAAGAATATTGAGAAAATAATCAGATTTTCCATGAAAAAAAGAAGGGAAAAGAGCAGAAAAAGTTATATGAAAAGAAGAAACTAGTAAAAATGACATTAAAAAAGTGGTAAAAGATCAAACACTTTCATAGTAGTTTAGGAAATGCGGGTTTCAGCGCAGTATATATATATATAATATAAAAATATTGAGAAAATAATCAGATTTTCCATGAAAAATGTAGGTAAAAGAGCAGAAAAAGTTATATGAAAAGAAGGAACTAGTAAAAATCACAGGAAAAAGTTGGTTAAAGATCAAAAACTTTCATAGTAGTTTAGGAAATGCGGGTTTCAGCGCAGTATATATATATATATAATATAAAAATATTGAGAAAATAATCAGATTTTCCATGAAAAATGTAGGTAAAAGAGCAGAAAAAGTTATATGAAAAGAAGAAACTAGTAAAAATCACATTAAAAAGTTGGTTAAAATCAAAAACTTTCATAGTAGTTTAGGAAATGCGGGTTTCAGCGCAGTATATATATAAAAATAGCAGTATAATATAAAAATATTGAGAAAATAATCAGATTTTCCATGAAAAATGTAAGTAAAAGAGCAGAAAAAGTTACATGAAAAGAAGAAACTAGTAAAAATCACAGGAAAAAGTTGGTTAAAGATCAAAAACTTTCATAGTAGTTTAGGAAATGCGGGTTTCAGCGCAGTATATACATAAAAATAGCAGTATAATATAAGAATATTGAGAAAATAATCAGATTTTCCATGAAAACAGGAGGGAAAAGAGCAGATAAAGTTATATGAAAAGAAGAAACTAGTAAAAATGACATTAAAAAGTTGGTTAAAGATCAAAAACTTTCATAGTAGTTTAGGAAATGCGGGTTTCAGCGCAGTATATATATAAAAATAGCAGTATAATATAAAAATATTGAGAAAATAATCAGATCTTCCATGAAAAATGTAGGTAAAAGAGCAGAAAAAGTTGTATGAAAAGAAGAAACTAGTAAAAATCACAGGAAAAAGTTGGTTAAAGATCACATGCTTTCATAGTAGTTAAGGAAATGCGGGTTTCAGCGCAGTATATATATATAATATAAAAATATTAAGAAAATAATCAGATTTTCCATGAAAAATGTAGGTAAAAGAGCAGAAAAAGTTATATGAAAAGAAGAAACTAGTAAAAATCACAGGAAAAAGTTGGTTAAAGATCAAAAACTTTCATAGTAGTTTAGGAAATGCGGGTTTCAGCGCAGTATATATATAAAAATAGCAGTATAATATAAAAATATTGAGAAAATAATCAGATTTTCCATGAAAAATGTAGGTAAAAGAGCAGAAAAAGTTGTATGAAAAGAAGCAACTAGTAAAAATCACAGGAAAAAGTTGGTTAAAGATCAAAAACTTTCATAGTAGTATAGGAAATGCGGGTTTCAGCGCAGTATATATATATATAATATAACAATATTGAGAAAATAATCAGATTTTCCATGAAAAAAGTAGGTAAAAGAGCAGAAAAAGTTATATAAAAAGAAGAAACTAGTAAAAATCACAGGAAAAAGTTGGTTAAAGATCACATGCTTTCATAGTAGTTAAGGAAATGCGGGTTTCAGCGCAGTATATATATATAATATAAAAATATTAAGAAAATAATCAGATTTTCCATGAAAAATGTAGGTAAAAGAGCAGAAAAAGTTATATGATAAGAAGAAACTTCTAAAAATCACAGGAAAAAGTTGGTTAAAGATCAAAAACTTTCATAGTAGTTTAGGAAATGCGGGTTTCAGCGCAGTATATATATAAAAAAAGCAGTATAATATAAAAATATTGAGAAAATAATCAGATTTTCCATGAAAAATGTAGGTAAAAGAGCAGAAAAAGTTGTATGAAAAGAAGCAACTAGTAAAAATCACAGGAAAAAGTTGGTTAAAGATCAAAAACTTTCATAGTAGTATAGGAAATGCGGGTTTCAGCGCAGTATATATATATATAATATAACAATATTGAGAAAATAATCAGATTTTCCATGAAAAAAGTAGGTAAAAGAGCAGAAAAAGTTATATAAAAAGAAGAAACTAGTAAAAATCACAGGAAAAAGTTGGTTAAAGATCAAAAACTTTCATAGTAGTTTAGGAAATGCGGGTTTCAGCGCAGTATATACATAAAAATAGCAGTATAATATAAAAATATTGAGAAAATAATCAGATTTTCCATGAAAAAAGTAGGTAAAAGAGCAGAAAAAGTTATATGAAAAGAAGAAACTAGTAAAAATCATAGGAAAAAGTTGGCTAAAGATCAAAAACTTTCATAGTAGTTTAGGAAGTGCGGGTTTCAGCGCAGTATATAAATATAATACAAAAATATTGAGAAAATAATCAGATTTTCCATGAAAAAAGTAAGCAAAAGAGCAGAAAAAGTTATATGAAAAGAAGAAACTAGTAAAAATGACAGGAAAAAGTTGGTTAAAGATCAAAAACTTTCATAGTAGTTTAGGAAATGCGGGTTTCAGCGCAGTATATAAATATAATATAAAAATATTGAGAAAATTATCAGATTTTCCATGAAATATGTAAATAAAAGAGCAGAAGAAGTTATATGAAAAGAAGAAACTAGTAAAAATCACAGGAAAAAGTTGGCTAAAGATCAAAAACTTTCATAGTAGTTTAGGAAATGCGGGTTTCAGCGCAGTATATACATACAAATAGCAGTATAATATAAAAATATTGAGAAAATAATCAGATTTTCCATGAAAAAAGTAGTTAAAAGAGCAGAAAAAGTTATATGAAAAGAAGAAACTAGTAAAAACCACAGGAAAAAGTTGGTTAAAGATCAAAAACTTTCATAGTAGTTTAGGAAATGCGGGTTTCAGCGCAGTATAATATAAAAATATTGAGAAAATAATCAGATTTTCCATGAAAAAAGTAGGTAAAAGAGCAGAAAAAGTTATATGAAAAGAAGAAACTAGTAAAAATGACAGGAAAAAGTTGGTTAAAGATCAAAAACTTTCATAGTAGTTTAGGAAATGCGGGTTTCAGCGCAGTATATATATATATAAAATAAAGTATTGAGAAAATAATCAGATTTTCCATGAAAAATGTAGGTAAAAGAGCAGAAAAAGTTATATGAAAAGAAGAAACTTCTAAAAATCACAGGAAAAAGTTGGTTAAAGATCAAAAACTTTCATAGTAGTTTAGGAAGTGCGGGTTTCAGCGCAGTATATATAAATAATATAAAAATATTAAGAAAATAATCAGATTTTCCATGAAAAATGTAGGTAAAAGAGCAGAAAAAGTTATATGAAAAGAAGAAACTAGTAAAAATCACAGGAAAAAGTTGGTTAAAGATCAAAAACTTTCATAGTAGTTTAGGAAATGTGGGTTTCAGCGCAGTATATATATAAAAATACCAGTATAATGTAAAAATATTGAGAAAATAATCAGATTTTCCATGAAAAATGTAGGTAAAAGAGCAGAAAAAGTTACATGAAAAGAAGAAACTAGTAAAAATCACAGGATAAAGTTGGTTAAAGATCAAAAACTTTCATAGTAGTTTAGGAAATGCGGTTTCAGCGCAGTATATATATACATAATATAAAAATATTGAGAAAATAATCAGATTTTCCATGAAAAATGTAGGTAAAAGAGCAGAAAAAGTTATATGAAAAGAAGAAACTAATAAAAATCACAGGAAAAAGTTTGTTAAAGATCAAAAACTTTCATAGTAGTTTAGGAAATGCGGGTTTCAGCGCAGTATATACGTAAAAAAAGCACTATAATATAAAAATATTGAGAAAATAATCAGATTTTCCATGAAAAATGTAGGTAAAAGAGCAGAAAAAGTTGTATGAAAAGAAGAAACTAGTAAAAATCACAGGAAAAAGTTGGTTAAAGATCAAAAACTTTCATAGTAGTTTAGGAAATGCGGATTTCAGCGCAGTATATACATAAAAATAGCAGTATAATATAAAAATATTGAGAAAATAATCAGATTTTCCATGAAAAAAGTAGGTAAAAGAGCAGAAAAAGTTATATGAAAAGAAGAAACTAGTAAAAATCATAGGAAAAAGTGTGCTAAAGATCAAAAACTTTCATAGTAGTTTAGGAAGTGCGGGTTTCAGCGCAGTATATAAATATAATATAAAAATATTGAGAAAATAATCAGATTTTCCATGAAAAAAGTAGGCAAAAGAGCAGAAAAAGTTATATGAAAAGAAGAAACTAGTAAAAATGACAGGAAAAAGTTGGTTAAAGATCAAAAACTTTCATAGTAGTTTAGGAAATGCGGGTTTCAGCGTAGTATTTATATATATAAAATAAAAATATTAAGAAAATAATCAGATTTTCCATGAAAAATGTAGGTAAAAGAGCAGAAAAAGTTATATGAAAAGAAGAAACTAGTAAAAATCACAGGAAAAAGTTGGTTAAAGATCAAAAACTTTCATAGTAGTTAAGGAAATGCGGGTTTCAGCGCAGTATATATATAAAAATAGCAGTAAAATATAAAAATATTGAGAAAATAATCAGATTTTCCATGAAAAAAGTAGGTAAAAGAGCAGAAAAAGTTACATGAAAAGAAGAAACTAGTTAAAATCACAGGAAAAAGTTGGTTAAAGATCAAAAACTTTCATAGTAGTTTAGGAAATGCGGGTTTCAGCGCAGTATATATATATATAAAATAAAGTATTGAGAAAATAATCAGATTTTCCATGAAAAATGTAGGTAAAAGAGCAGAAAAAGTTATATGAAAAGAAGAAACTTCTAAAAATCACAGGAAAAAGTTGGTTAAAGATCAAAAACTTTCATAGTAGTTTAGGAAATGCGGGTTTCAGCGCAGTATATATATATATAATATAAAAATATTAAGAAAATAATCAGATTTTTCATGAAAAATGTAGGTAAAGGAGCAGAAAAAGTTATATGAAAAGAAGAAACTAGTAAAAATCACAGGAAAAGGTTGGTTAAAGATCAAAAACTTTCATAGTAGTTTAGGAAGTGCGGGTTTCAGCGCAGTATATAAATATAATATAAAAATATTGAGAAAATAATCAGATTTTCCATGAAAAAAGTAGGCAAAAGAGCAGAAAAAGTTATATGAAAAGAAGAAACTAGTAAAAATGACAGGAAAAAGTTGGTTAAAGATCAAAAACTTTCATAGTAGTTTAGGAAATGCGGGTTTCAGCGCAGTATATAAATATAATATAAAAATATTGAGAAAATTATCAGATTTTCCATGAAATATGTAAATAAAAGAACAGAAGAAGTTATGTGAAAAGAAGAAACTAGTAAAAATCACAGGCAAAAGTTGGTTAAAGATCAAAAACTTTCATAGTAGTTTAGGAAATGCGGGTTTCAGCGCAGTATATACATACAAATAGCAGTATAATATAAAAATATTGAGAAAATAATCTGATTTTCCATGAAAAAAGTAGGTAAAAGAGCAGAAAAAGTTATATGAAAAGAAGAAACTAGTAAAAACCACAGGAAAAAGTTGGTTAAAGATCAAAAACTTTCATAGTAGTTTAGGAAATGTGGGTTTCAACGCAGTATAATATAAAAATATTGAGAAAATAATCAGATTTTCCATGAAAAAAGTAGGTAAAAGAGCAGAAAAAGTTATATGAAAAGAAGAAACTAGTAAAAATGACAGGAAAAAGTTGGTTAAAGATCAAAAACCTTCATAGTAGTTTAGGAAATGCGGGTTTCAGCGCAGTATTTATATATATAAAATAAAAATATTAAGAAAATAATCAGATTTTCCATGAAAAATGTAGGTAAAAGAGCAGAAAAAGTTATATGAAAAGAAGAAACTAGTAAAAATCACAGGAAAAAGTTGGTTAAAGATCAAAAACTTTCATAGTAGTTTAGGAAATGCGGGTTTCAGCGCAGTATATATATAAAAATAGCAGTAAAATATAAAAATATTGAGAAAATAATCAGATTTTCCATGAAAAAAGTAGGTAAGAGAGCAGAAAAAGTTACATGAAAAGAAGAAACTAGTTAAAATCACAGGAAAAAGTTGGTTAAAGATCAAAAACTTTCATAGTAGTTTAGGAAATGCGGGTTTCAGCGCAGTATATATATATATAAAATAAAGTATTGAGAAAATAATCAGATTTTCCATGAAAAATGTAGGTAAAAGAGCAGAAAAAGTTATATGAAAAGAAGAAACTTCTAAAAATCACAGGAAAAAGTTGGTTAAAGATCAAAAACTTTCATAGTAGTTTAGGAAATGCGGGTTTCAGCGCAGTATATATATATATAATATAAAAATATTAAGAAAATAATCAGATTTTCCATGAAAAATGTAGGTAAAAGAGCAGAAAAAGTTATATGAAAAGAAGAAACTAGTAAAAATCACAGGAAAAAGTTGGTTAAAGATCAAAAACTTTCATAGTAGTTTAGGAAATGCGGGTTTCAGCGCAGTATATATATAAAAATAGCAGTATAATACAAAAATATTGAGAAAATAATCAGATTTTCCATGAAAAATGTACGTAAAAGAGCAGAAAAAATTATATGAAAAGAAGAAACTAGTAAAAATCACAGGAAAAAGTTGGTTAAAGATCAAAAACTTTCATAGTAGTTTAGAAAATGCGGGTTTCAGCGCAGTATATATATATATAATATAAAAATATTAAGAAAATAATCAGATTTTCCATGAAAAATGTAGGTAAAAGAGCAGAAAAAGTTATATGAAAAGAAGAAACTAGTAAAAATCACAGGAAAAAGTTGGTTAAAGATCAAAAACGTTCATAGTAGTTTAGGAAATGCGGGTTTCAGCGCAGTATATACATACAAATAGCAGTATAATATAAAAATATTGAGAAAATAATCTGATTTTCCATGAAAAAAGTAGGTAAAAGAGCAGAAAAAGTTATATGAAAAGAAGAAACTAGTAAAAACCACAGGAAAAAGTTGGTTAAAGATCAAAAACTTTCATAGTAGTTTAGGAAATGTGGGTTTCAGCGCAGTATAATATAAAAATATTGAGAAAATAATCAGATTTTCCATGAAAAAAGTAGGTAAAAGAGCAGAAAAAGTTATATGAAAAGAAGAAACTAGTAAAAATGACAGGAAAAAGTTGGTTAAAGATCAAAAACTTTCATAGTAGTTTAGGAAATGCGGGTTTCAGCGCAGTATTTATATATATAAAATAAAAATATTAAGAAAATAATCAGATTTTCCATGAAAAATGTAGGTAAAAGAGCAGAAAAAGTTATATGAAAAGAAGAAACTAGTAAAAATCACAGGAAAAAGTTGGTTAAAGATCAAAAACGTTCATAGTAGTTTAGGAAATACGGGTTTCAGCGCAGTATATATATAAAAATAGCAGTAAAATATAAAAATATTGAGAAAATAATCAGATTTTCCATGAAAAAAGTAGGTAAAAGAGCAGAAAAAGTTACATGAAAAGAAGAAACTAGTTAAAATCACAGGAAAAAGTTGGTTAAAGATCAAAAACTTTCATAGTAGTTTAGGAAATGCGGGTTTCAGCGCAGTATATATATATATAAAATAAAGTATTGAGAAAATAATCAGATTTTCCATGAAAAATGTAGGTAAAAGAGCAGAAAAAGTTATATGAAAAGAAGAAACTTCTAAAAATCACAGGAAAAAGTTGGTTAAAGATCAAAAACTTTCATAGTAGTTTAGGAAATGCGGGTTTCAGCGCAGTATATATATATATAATATAAAAATATTAAGAAAATAATCAGATTTTCCATGAAAAATGTAGGTAAAAGAGCAGAAAAAGTTATATGAAAAGAAGAAACTAGTAAAAATCACAGGAAAAAGTTGGTTAAAGATCAAAAACTTTCATAGCAGTTTAGGAAATGCGGGTTTCAGCGCAGTATATATATAAAAATAGCAGTATAATACAAAAATATTGAGAAAATAATCAGATTTTCCATGAAAAATGTACGTAAAAGAGCAGAAAAAATTATATGAAAAGAAGAAACTAGTAAAAATCACAGGAAAAAGTTGGTTAAAGATCAAAAACTTTCATAGTAGTTTAGAAAATGCGGGTTTCAGCGCAGTATATATATATATAATATAAAAATATTAAGAAAATAATCAGATTTTCCATGAAAAATGTAGGTAAAAGAGCAGAAAAAGTTATATGAAAAGAAGAAACTAGTAAAAATCACAGGAAAAAGTTGGTTAAAGATCAAAAACGTTCACAGTAGTTTAGGAAATGCGGGTTTCAGCGCAGTATATACATACAAATAGCAGTATAATATAAAAATATTGAGAAAATAATCAGATTTTCCATGAAAAAAGTAGGTAAAAGAGCAGAAAAAGTTATATGAAAAGAAGAAACTAGTAAAAACCACAGGAAAAAGTTGGTTAAAGATCACATGCTTTCATAGTAGTTAAGGAAATGCGGGTTTCAGCGCAGTATAATATAAAAATATTGAGAAAATAATCAGATTTTCCATGAAAAAAGTAGGTAAAAGAGCAGAAAAAGTTATATGAAAAGAAGAAACTAGTAAAAATCACAGGAAAAAGTTGGTTAAAGATCAAAAACGTTCATAGTAGTTTAGGAAATGCGGGTTTCAGCGCAGTATATATATATATAAAATAAAAATATTAAGAAAATAATCAGATTTTCCATGAAAAATGTAGGTAAAAGAGCAGAAAAAGTTATATGAAAAGAAGAAACTAGTAAAAATCACAGGAAAAAGTTGGTTAAAGATCAAAAACTTTCATAGTAGTTTAGGAAATGCGTGTTTCAGCGCAGTATATATATAAAAATAGCAGTATAATATAAAAATATTGAGAAAATAATCAGATTTTCCATGAAAAATGTAGGTAAAAGAGCAGAAAAAGTTACATGAAAAGAAGAAACTAGTTAAAATCACAGGAAAAAGTTGGTTAAAGATCAAAAACTTTCATAGTAGTTTAGGAAATGCGGGTTTCAGCGCAGTATATACATATATAAAATAAAGTATTGAGAAAATAATCAGATTTTCCATGAAAAATGTAGGTAAAAGAGCAGAAAAAGTTATATGAAAAGAAGAAACATCTAAAAATCACAGGAAAAAGTTGGTTAAAGATCAAAAACTTTCATAGTAGTTTAGGAAGTGCGGGTTTCAGCGCAGTATATATATAAAAATAGCAGTATAATACAAAAATATTGAGAAAATAATCAGATTTTCCATGAAAAATGTACGTAAAAGAGCAGAAAAAATTATATGAAAAGAAGAAACTAGTAAAAATCACAGGAAAAAGTTGGTCAAAGATCAAAAACTTTCATAGTAGTTTAGGAAATGCGGGTTTCAGCGCAGTATATATATATATAATATAAAAATATTAAGAAAATAATCAGATTTTCCATGAAAAATGTAGGTAAAAGAGCAGAAAAAGTTATATGAAAAGAAGAAACTAGTAAAAATCACAGGAAAAAGTTGGTTAAAGATCAAAAACTTTCATAGTAGTTTAGGAAATGTGGGTTTCAGCGCAGTATATATATATAAAAATAGCAGTATAATATAAAAATATTGAGAAAATAATCAGATTTTCCATGAAAAATGTTGGTAAAAGAGCAGAAAAAGTTACATGAAAAGAAGAAACTAGTAAAAATCACAGGATAAAGTTGGTTAAAGATCAAAAACTTTCATAGTAGTTTAGGAAATGCGGGTTTCAGCGCAGTATATATATATATAATATAAAAATATTGAGAAAATAATCAGATTTTCCATGAAAAATGTAGGTAAAAGAGCAGAAAAAGTTATATGAAAATAAGAAACTAGTAAAAATTACAGGAAAAAGTTGGTTAAAGATCAAAAACTTTCATAGTAGTTTAGGAAATATATATAATATAAAAATATTGAGAAAATAATCAGATTTTCCATGAAAAATGTAGGCAAAAGAGCAGAAAAAGTTATATGAAAAGAAGAAACTAGTAAAAATCACAGGAAAAAGTTGGTTAAAGATCAAAAACTTTCATAGTAGCTTAGGAAATGCGGGTTTCAGCACAGTATATATATATATAATATAAAAATATTGAGAAAATAATCAGATTTTCCATGAAAAATGTAGGTAAAAGAGCAGAAAAAGTTATATGAAAAGAAGAAACTAGTAAAAATCACAATAAAAAGTTGGTTAAAGATCATATGCTTTCATAGTAGATTAGGAAATGCGGGTTTCAGCGCAGTATATATATAAAAATAGCAGTATAATATAAAAATATTGAGAAAATGATCAGATTTTCCATGAAAAACAATGGGTAAAAGAGCAGAAAAAGTTATATGAAAAGAAGAAACTTCTAAAAATCACAGGAAATAGTTGGTTATATATCAAAAACTTTCATAGTAGTTTAGGAAATGCGGGTTTCAGCGCAGTATATATATATATATATATATAATATAAAAATATTGAGAAAATAATCAGATTTTCCATGAAAAATGTAGGTAAAAGAGCAGAAAAAGTTATATGAAAAGAAGAAACTAGTAAAAATCACAGGAAAAAGTTGGTTAAAGATCAACAACTTTCATAGTAGTTTAGGAAATGCGGGTTTCAGCGCAGTATATAAATATAATATAAAAATATTGAGAAAATAATCAGATTTTCCATGAAAAATGTAGGTAAAAGAGCAGACAAAGTTATATGAAAAGAAGAAACTAGTAAAAATCACAGGAAAAAGTTGGCTAAAGATCAACAACTTTCATAGTAGTTTAGGAAATGCTGGTTTCAGCGCAGTATATATACATAATATATAATATAAAAGTATTGAGAAAATAATCATATTTTCAATGAAAAATGTAGGTAAAAGAGCAGAAAAAGTTATATGAAAAGAAGAAACTAGTAAAAATCACAGGAAAAAGTTGGTTAAAGGTCAAAAACTTTAATAGTAGTTTAGGAAACGCGGGTTTCAGCGCAGTATATATATATAAATAGCAGTATAATAAAAAAATATTGAGAAAATAATCAGATTTTCCATAAAAAAGTAGGTAAAAGAGCAGAAAAAGTTATATGAAAAGAAGAAACTCGTAAAAATGACAGGAAAAAGTTGGTTAAAGATCAAAAACTTTCATAGTAGTTTAGGAAATGTGGGTTTCAGCGCAGTATATATATATATAATATAAAAATATCGAGAAAATAATTAGATTTTCCATGAAAAATGTAGGTAAAAGAGCAGAAAAAGTTATATGAAAAGATGAAACTAGTAAAAATCACAGGAAAAAGTTGGTTAAAGATCAAAAACTTTCATAGTAGTTTAGGAAATGCGGGTTTCAGCGCAGTATATATACATAATATATAATATAAAAATATTGAGAAAATAATCAGATTTTCCATGAAAAATGTAGGTAAAAGAGCAGAAAAAGTTATATGAAAAGAAGAAACTAGTAAAAATCACAGGAAAAAGTTGGTTAAAGATCAAAAACTTTCATAGTAGTTTAGGAAATGCGGGTTTCAGCGCAGTATATATATAAAAATAGCAGTATAATATAAAAATATTGAGAAAATAATCAGATTTTCCATGAAAAATGTAGGTAAAAGAGCAGAAAAAGTTATATGAAAAGAAGAAACTAGTACAAATCACAGGAAAAAGTTGGTTAAAGATCAAAAACTTTCATAGTAGTATAGGTAATGCGGGTTTCAGCGCAGTATATATATAAAAATAGCAGTATAATATAAAAATATTGAGAAAATAATCAGATTTTCCATGAAAAGGAATAAGTAAAAGAGCAGAAAAAGTTATATGAAAAGAAGAAACTTCTAAAAATCACAGGAAAAAGTTGGTTAAAGATCAAAAACTTTCATAGTAGTTTAGGAAATGCGGGTTTCAGCGCAGTATATATACATAATATATAATATTAAAATATTGAGAAAATAATCAGATTTTCCATGAAAAATGTAGGTAAAAGAGCAGAAAAAGTTATATGAAAAGAAGAAACTAGTAAAAATCACAGGAAAAAGTTGGTTAAAGATCAACAACTTTCATAGTAGTTTAGGAAATGCGGGTTTCAGCGCAATATATAAATAGAATATAAAAATATTGAGAAAATAATCAGATTTTCCATGAAAAATGTAGGTAAAAGAGCAGACAATGTTATATGAAAAGAAGAAACTAGTAAAAATCACAGGAAAAAGTTGGCTAAGGATCAACAACTTTCATAGTAGTTTAGGAAATGCGGGTTTCAGCGCAGTATATATACATAATATATAATATAAAAATATTGAGAAAATAATCATATTTTCCATGAAAAATGTAGGTAAAAGAGCAGAAAAAGTTATATGAAAAGAAGAAACTAGTAAAAATCACAGGAAAAAGTTGGTTAAAGGTCAAAAACTTTAATAGTAGTTTAGGAAACGCGGGTTTCAGCGCAGTATATATATATAAATAGCAGTATAATAAAAAAATATTGAGAAAATAATCAGATTTTCCATAAAAGAGTAGGTAAAAGAGCAGAAAAAGTTATATGAAAAGAAGAAACTAGTAAAAATGACAGGAAAAAGTTGGTTAAAGATCAAAAACTTTCATAGTAGTTTAGGAAATGCGGGTTTCAGCGCAGTATATATATATATATAATATAAAAATATCGAGAAAATAATTAGATTTTCCATGAAAAATGTAGGTAAAAGAGCAGAAAAAGTTATATGAAAAGAAGAAACTAGTAAAAATCACAGGAAAAAGTTGGTTAAAGATCAAAAACTTTCATAGTAGTTTAGGAAATGCGGGTTTCAGCGCAGTATATATATAAAAAATAGCAGTATAATATAAAAATATTGAGAAAATAATCAGATTTTCCATGAAAAAAAATAGGTAAAAGAGCAGAAAAAGTTATATGAAAAGAAGAAACTTCTAAAAATCACAGGAAAAAGTTGGTTAAAGATCAAAAACTTTCATAGTAGTTTAGGAAATGCGGGTTTCAGCGCAGTATATATATATATAACATAAAAATATTGAGAAAATAATCAGATTTTCCATGAAAAATGTAGGCAAAAGAGCAGAAAAAGTTATATGAAAAGAAGAAACTAGTAAAGATCACAGGAAAAAGTTGGTTAAAGATCAAAGACTTTCATAGTAGTTTAGGAAATGCGGGTTTCAGCGCAGTATATATACATAATATATAATATAAAGATATAGAGAAAATAATCAGATTTTCCATGAAAAATGTAGGTAAAAGAGCAGAAAAAGTTATATGAAAAGAAGAAACTAGTAAAAATTACAGGAAAAAGTTGGTTAAAGATCAAAAACTTTCATAGTAGTTTAGGAAACGCGGGTTTCAGCGCAGTATATATATATAAATAGCAGTATAATATAAAAATATTGAGAAAATAATCAGATTTTCCATGAAAAAAGTAGGTAAAAGAGCAGAAAAAGTTATATGAAAAGAAGAAACTAGTAAAAATCACAGGAAAAAGTTGGTTAAAGATCAAAAACTTTCATAGTAGTTTAGGAAATGCGGGTTTCAGCGCAGTATATATATATAATATAAAAATATTGAGAAAATAATTAGATTTTCCATGAAAAATGTAGGTAAAAGAGCAGAAAAAGTTATATGAAAAGATGAAACTAGTAAAAATCACAGGAAAAAGTTGGTTAAAGATCAAAAACTTTCATAGTAGTTTAGGAAATGCGGGTTTCAGCGCAGTATATATACATAATATATAATATTAAAATATTGAGAAAATAATCAGATTTTCCATGAAAAATGTAGGTAAAAGAGCAGAAAAAGTTATATGAAAAGAAGAAACTAGTAAAAATTACAGGAAAAAGTTGGTTAAAGATCAAAAACTTTCATAGTAGTTTAGGAAACGCGGGTTTCAGCGCAGTATATATATGTAAATAGCAGTATAATATAAAAATATTGAGAAAATAATCAGATTTTCCATGAAAAAAGTAGGTAAAAGAGCAGAAAAAGTTATATGAAAAGAAGAAACTAGTAAAAATCACAGGAAAAAGTTGGTTAAAGATCAAAAACTTTCATAGTAGTTTAGGAAATGCGGGTTTCAGCGCAGTATATATACAAAAATAGCAGTATAATATAAAAATATTGAGAAAATAATCAGATTTTCCATGAAAAGAATAGGTAAAAGAGCAGAAAAAGTTATATGAAAAGAAGAAACTTCTAAAAATCACAGGAAAAAGTTGGTTAAAGATCAAAAACTTTCATAGTAGTTTAGGAAATTCGGGTTTCAGCGCAGTATATATATATATATATATATATATATATAATATAAAAATATTGAGAAAATAATCAGATTTTCCCTGAAAAAAGTAGGTAAAAGAGCAGAAAAAGTTATATGAAAAGAAGAAACTAGTAAAAATCACAGGAAAAAGTTGGTTAAAGATCAAAGACTTTCATAGTAGTTTAGGAAATATATATAATATAAAAATATTGAGAAAATAATCAGATTTTCCATGAAAAATATAGGTAAAAGAGCAGACAAAGTTATATGAAAAGAAGAAACTAGTAAAAATGACAGGAAAAAGTTGGTTAAAGATCATATGCTTTCATAGTAGTTTAGGAAATGCGGGTTTCAGCGCAGTATATATATATAATATAAAAATATTGAGAAAATAATCATATTTTCCATGAAAAATGTAGGTAAAAGAGCAGACAAAGTTATATGAAAAGAAGAAACTAGTAAAAATCACAGGAAAAAGTTGGTTAAAGATCAAAGACTTTCATAGTAGTTTAGGAAATATATATAATATAAAAATATTGAGAAAATAATAAGATTTTCCATGAAAAATATAGGTAAAAGAGCAGACAAAGTTATATGAAAAGAAGAAACTAGTAAAAATGACAGGAAAAAGTTGGTTAAAGATCATATGCTTTCATAGTAGTTTAGGAAATGCGGGTTTCAGCGCAGTATATATATATATAAATAGCAGTATAATATAAAAATATTGAGAAAATAATCAGATTTTCCATAAAAAAGTAGGTAAAAGAGCAGAAAAAGTTATATGAAAAGAAGAAACTAGTAAAAATGACAGGAAAAAGTTGGTTAAAGATCATATGCTTTCATAGTAGTTTAGAAAATGCGGGTTTCAGCGCAGTATACATATATAATATAAAAATATTGAGAAAATAATCAGATCTTCCATGAAACAAGTAGGTAAAAGAGCAGAAAAAGTTATATGAAAAGAAGAAACTAGTAAAAATCACAGGAAAAAGTTGGTTAAAGATCAAAAACTTTCATAGTAGTTTAGGAAATGCGGGTTTCAGTGCAGTATATATATAAAAATAGCAGTATAATATACAAATATTGAGAAAATAATCAGATTTTCCATGAAAAATGTAGGTAAAAGAGCAGAAAAAGTTATATGAAAAGAAGAAACTAGTAAAAATCACAGGAAAAAGTTGGTTAAAGATGAAAAACTTTCATAGTTGTTTAGGAAATGCGGGTTTCAGCGCAGTATATATATAAAAATAGCAGTATAATATAAAAATATTGAGAAAATAATCAGATTTTCCATGAAAAAAAATAGGTAAAAGAGCAGAAAAAGTTATATGAAAAGAAGAAACTTCTAAAAATCACAGGAAAAAGTTGGTTAAAGATCAAAAACTTCATAGTAGTTTAGGAAATGCGGGTTTCAGCGCAGTATATATATATATATATAATATAAAAATATTGAGAAAATAATCAGATTTTCCATGAAAAATGTAGGTAAAAGAGCAGAAAAAGTTATATGAAAAGAAGAAACTAGTAAAAATCACAGGAAAAAGTGGGTTAAAGAGCAAAGACTTTCATAGTAGTTTAGGAAATGCGGGTTTCAGCGCAGTATATATATATATATAATATAAAAATATCGAGAAAATAATCAGATTTTCCATGAAAAATGTAGGTAAAAGAGCAGAAAAAGTTATATGAAAAGATGAAACTAGTAAAAATCACAGGAAAAAGTTGGTTTAAGATCAGAAACTTTCATAGTAGATTAGGAAATGCGGGTTTCAGCGCAGTATATATACATAATATATAATATAAAAATATTGAGAAAATAAACATATTTTCCATGAAAAATGTGAGTAAAAGAGCAGAAAAAGTTATATGAAAAGAAGAAACTAGTAAAAATCACAGGAAAAAGTTGGTTAAAGATCAAAAACTTTCATAGTAGTATAGGAAACGCGGGTTTCAGCGCAGTATATATATGTAAATAGCAGTATAATATAAAAATATTGAGAAAATAATCAGATTTTCCATGAAAAAAGTAGGTAAAAGAGCAGAAAAAAGTTATATGAAAAGAAGAAACTAGTAAAAATGACAGGAAAAAGTTGGTTAAAGATCAAAACTTTCATAGTAGTTTAGGAAATGCGGGTTTCAGCTTAGTATATATATATATATATAATATAAAAATATCGAGAAAACAATTAGATTTTAAATGAAAAATGTAGGTAAAAGAGCAGAAAAAGTTATATGAAAAGATGAAACTAGTAAAAATCACAGGAAAAAGTTGGTTAAAGATCAAAAACTTTCATAGTAGATTAGGAATCGCGGGTTTCAGCGCAGTATATATATATAAATAGCAGTATAATATAAAAATATTGAGAAAATAATCAGATTTTCCATAAAAAAGTAGGTAAAAGAGCAGAAAAAGTTATATGAAAAGAAGAAACTAGTAAAAATGACAGGAAAAAGTTGGTTAAAGATCATATGCTTTCATAGTAGTTTAGGAAATGCGGGTTTCAGCGCAGTATATATATATATATAATATAAAAATATTGAGAAAATAATCAGATTTTCCATGAAAAAAGTAGGTAAAAGAGCAGAAAAAGTTATATGAAAAGAAGAAACTAGTAAAAATCACAGAAAAAGTTGGTTAAAGATCAAAAACTTTCATAGTAGTTTAGGAAATGCGGGTTTCAGCGCAGTATATATATATATATAAAAATATTGAGAAAATAATCAGATTTTCCATGAAAAATGTAGGTAAAAGAGCAGAGAAAGTTATATGAAAAGAAGAAACTAGGAAAAATCACAGGAAAAAGTTGGTTAAAGATCAAAAAATTTAATAGTAGTTTAGGAAATGGGGGTTTCAGCGCAGTATATATAATAGCAGTATAATATAATAGCAGTATAATATAAAAATATTGAGAAAATAATCAGATTTTCCATGAAAAATATAGATAAAGAGCAGAAAAAGTTATATGAAAAGAAGAAACTTCTAAAAATCACAGGAAAAAGTTGGTTAAAGATCAAAAACTTTCATAGTAGTTTAGGAAATGCGGGTTTCAGCGCAGTATATATATATATAATATAAAAATATTGAGAAAATAATCAGATTTTCCATGACAAATGTAGGTAAAAGAGCAGAAAAAGTTATATGAAAAGAAGAAACTAGTAAAAATCACAGGAAAAAGTTGGTTAAAGATCAAAGACTTTCATAGTAGTTCAGGAAATGCGGGTTTCAGCGCAGTATATATATATATATATATAATATAAAAATATCGAGAAAATAATCAGATTTTCCATGAAAAATGTAGGTAAAAGAGCAGAAAAAGTTATATGAAAAGATGAAACTAGTAAAAATCACAGGAAAAAGTTGGTTAAAGATCGAAAACTTTCATAGTAGATTAGGAAATGCGGGTTTCAGCGCAGTATATATACATAATATATAATATAAAAATATTGAGAAAATAATCATATTTTCCATGAAAAATGTAGGTAAAAGAGCAGAAAAAGTTATATGAAAAGAAGAAACTAGTAAAAATCACAGGAAAAAGTTGGTTAAAGATCAAAAACTTTCATAGTAGTTTAGGAAATGCGGGTTTCAGCGCAGTATATATATATATAATATAAAAATATCGAGAAAATAATTAGATTTTCCATGAAAAATGTAGGTAAAAGAGCAGAAACAGTTATATGAAAAGATGAAACTAGTAAAAATCACAGGAAAAAGTTTGTTAAAGATTAAAAACGATCATAGTAGTTTAGGAAATGCGGGTTTCAGCGCAGTATATATACATAATATATAATATAAAAATATTGAGAAAATAATCAGATTTTCCATGAAAAATGTAGGTAAAAGAGCAGAAAAAGTTATATGAAAAGAAGAAACTAGTAAAAATTACAGGAAAAAGTTGGTTAATGATCAAAAACTTTCATAGTAGTTTAGGAAACGTGGGTTTCAGCGCAGTATATATATATAAATAGCAGTATAATATAAAAATTTTGAGAAAATAATCAGATTTTCCATAAAAAAGTAGGTAAAAGAGCAGAAAAAGTTATATGAAAAGAAGAAACTAGTAAAAATGACAGGAAAAAGTTGGTTAAAGATCAAAAACTTTCATAGTAGTTTAGGAAATGCGGGTTTCAGCGCAGTATATATATATATAATATAAAAATATCGAGAAAATAATTAGATTTTCCATGAAAAATGTAGGTAAAAGAGCAGAAAAAGTTATATGAAAAGATGAAACTAGTAAAAATCACAGGAAAAAGTTGGTTAAAGATCAAAAACTTTCATGGTAGTTCAGGAAATGCGGGTTTCAGCGCAGTATATATACATAATATATAATTTAAAAATATTGAGGAAATAATCAGATTTTCCATGAAAAATGTAGGTAAAAGAGCAGAAAAAGTTATATGAAAAGAAGAAACTAGTAAAAATGACAGGAAAAAGTTGGTTAAAGATCAAAAACTTTCATAGTAGTTTAGGAAATGCGGGTTTCAGCGCAGTATATATATATATAATATAAAAATATCGAGAAAATAATTAGATTTTCCATTAAAAATGTAGGTAAAAGAGCAGAAAAAGTTATATGAAAAGATGAAACTAGTAAAAATCACAGGAAAAAGTTGGTTAAAGATCAAAAACTTTCATAGTAGTTTAGGAAATGCGGGTTTCAGCGCAGTATATATACATAATATATAATATAAAAATATTTAGAGAAATAATCAGATTTTCCATGAAAAATGTAGGTAAAAGAGCAGAAAAAGTTATATGAAAAGAAGAAACTAGTAAAAATTACAGGAAAAAGTTGGTTAAAGATCAAAAACTTTCATAGTAGTTTAGGAAATATATATAATATAAAAATATTGAGAAAATAATCAGATTTTCCATGAAAAATGTAGGTAAAAGAGCAGAAAAAGTTATATGAAAAGAAGAAACTAGTAAAAATCACAGGAAAAAGTTGGTTTAAGATGACATGCTTTCATAGTAGTTTAGGAAATGCGGGTTTCAGCGCAGTATATATATATAGTTTAGGAAATGCAGGTTTCAGCGCAGTATATATATATAGTATAAAAATATTGAGAAAATAATCAGATTTTCCATGAAAAATGTAGGTAAAAGAGCAGAAGAAGTTATATGAAAAGAAGAAAGTAGTAATAATTACAGGAAAAAGTTGGTTAAGGATCAAAAACTTTCAAAGTAGTTTAGGAAATATATATAATATAAAAATATTGAGAAAATAATCAGATTTTCCATGAAAAATATAGGTAAAAGAGCAGAAAAAGTTATATGAAAAGAAGAAACTAGTAAAAATCACAGGAAAAAGTTGGTTAAAGATCAAAAACTTTCATAGTAGTTCAGGAAATGCGGGTTTCAGCGCAGTATATATATATATATAATATAAAAATATTGAGAAAATAATCAGATTTTCCATGAAAAATGTTGGTAAAAGAGCAGAAAAAGTTATATGAAAAGAAGAAACTAGTAAAAATCACAGGAAAAAGTTGGTTAAAGATCAAAGACTTTCTTAGTAGTTTAGGAAATGCGGGTTTCAGCGCAGTATATATATAAAAATAGCAGATAATATAAAAATATTGAGAAAATAATCAGATTTTCCATGAAAAGAATAGGT
This sequence comes from Eristalis arbustorum, assembly GCA_916610145.1. Lineage (NCBI taxonomy): Eukaryota > Metazoa > Arthropoda > Insecta > Diptera > Syrphidae > Eristalis > Eristalis arbustorum. Next base: position 3,841 of record CAKAIZ010000052.1, on the reverse strand, counting down.
AAAAGAGCAGAAAAAGTTATATGAACAGAAGAAACTTCTAAAAATCACAGGAAAAAGTTGGTTAAAGATCAAAAACTTTCATAGTAGTTTAGGAAATTCGGGTTTCAGCGCAGTATATATATATATATATATAATATAAAAATATTGAGAAAATAATCAGATTTTCCCTGAAAAAAGTAGGTAAAAGAGCAGAAAAAGTTATATGAAAAGAAGAAACTAGTAAAAATCACAGGAAAAAGTTGGTTAAAGATCAAAGACTTTCATAGTAGTTTAGGAAATATATATAATATAAAAATATTGAGAAAATAATCAGATTTTCCATGAAAAATATAGGTAAAAGAGCAGACAAAGTTATATGAAAAGAAGAAACTAGTAAAAATGACAGGAAAAAGTTGGTTAAAGATCATATGCTTTCATAGTAGTTTAGGAAATGCGGGTTTCAGCGCAGTATATATATATAATATAAAAATATTGAGAAAATAATCATATTTTCCATGAAAAATGTAGGTAAAAGAGCAGACAAAGTTATATGAAAAGAAGAAACTAGTAAAAATCACAGGAAAAAGTTGGTTAAAGATCAAAGACCTTCATACTAGTTTAGTAAATATATATAATATAAAAATATTGAGAAAATAATCAGATTTTCCATGAAAAATATAGGTAAAAGAGCAGACAAAGTTATATGAAAAGAAGAAACTAGTAAAAATGACAGGAAAAAGTTGGTTAAATATCATATGCTTTCATAGTAGTTTAGGAAATGCGGGTTTCAGCGCAGTATATATATATATATATAAATAGCAGTATAATATAAAAATATTGAGAAAATAATCAGATTTTCCATAAAAAAGTAGGTAAAAGAGCAGAAAAAGTTATATGAAAAGAAGAAACTAGTAAAAATGACAGGAAAAAGTTGGTTAAAGATCATATGCTTTCATAGTAGTTTAGAAAATGCGGGTTTCAGCGCAGTATACATATATAATATAAAAATATTGAGAAAATAATCAGATCTTCCATGAAACAAGTAGGTAAAAGAGCAGAAAAAGTTATATGAAAAGAAGAAACTAGTAAAAATCACAGGAAAAAGTTGGTTAAAGATCAAAAACTTTCATAGTAGTTTAGGCAATGCGGATTTCAGTGCAGTATATATATAAAAATAGCAGTATAATATAAAAATATTGAGAAAATAATCAGATTTTCCATGAAAAATGTAGGTAAATCAGATTTTCCATGAAAAATGTAGGTAAAAGAGCAGAAAAAGTTATATGAAAAGAAGAAACTAGTAAAAATCACAGGAAAAAGTTGGTTAAAGATGAAAAACTTTCATAGTTGTTTAGGAAATGCGGGTTTCAGCGCAGTATATATATAAAAATAGCAGTATAATATAAAAATATTGAGAAAATAATCAGATTTTCCATGAAAAAAATAGGTAAAAGAGCAGAAAAAGTTATATGAAAAGAAGAAACTTCTAAAAATCACAGGAAAAAGTTGGTTAAAGATCAAAAACTTTCATAGTAGTTTAGGAAATGCGGGTTTCAGCGCAGTATATATATATATATATATAATATAAAAATATTGAGAAAATAATCAGATTTTCTATGAAAAATGTAGGTAAAAGAGCAGAAAAAGTTATATGAAAAGAAGAAACTAGTATAAATCACAGGAAAAAGTTGGTTAAAGAGCAAAGACTTTCATAGTAGCTTAGGAAATGCGGGTTTCAGCGCAGTATATATATATATATAATATAAAAATATCGAGAAAATAATCAGATTTTCCATGAAAAATGTAGGTAAAAGAGCAGAAAAAGTTATATGAAAAGATGAAACTAGTAAAAATCACAGGAAAAAGTTGGTTTAAGATCAGAAACTTTCATAGTAGATTAGGAAATGCGGGTTTCAGCGCAGTATATATACATAATATATAATATAAAAATATTGAGAAAATAAACATATTTTCCATGAAAAATGTGAGTAAAAGAGCAGAAAAAGTTATATGAAAAGAAGAAACTAGTAAAAATCACAGGAAAAAGTTGGTTAAAGATCAAAGGTTTCAGCGCAGTATATATATGTAAATAGCAGTATAATATAAAAATATTGAGAAAATAATCAGATTTTCCATGAAAAAAGTAGGTAAAAGAGCAGAAAAAGTTATATGAAAAGAAGAAACTAGTAAAAATGACAGGAAAAAGTTGGTTAAAGATCAAAAACTTTTATAGTAGTTTAGGAAATGCGGGTTTCAGCGTAGTATATATATATATATAATATAAAAATATCGAGAAAACAATTAGATTTTAAATGAAAAATGTAGGTAAAAGAGCAGAAAAAGTTATATGAAAAGATGAAACTAGTAAAAATCACAGGAAAAAGTTGGTTAAAGATCAAAAACTTTCATAGTAGTTTAGGAAACGCGGGTTTCAGCGCAGTATATATATATAAATAGCAGTATAATATAAAAATATTGAGAAAATAATCAGATTTTCCAGAAAAAAGTAGGTAAAAGAGCAGAAAAAGTTATATGAAAAGAAGAAACTAGTAAAAATGACAGGAAAAAGTTGGTTAAAGATCAAAAAATTTAATAGTAGTTTAGGAAATGGGGGTTTCAGCGCAGTATATATAATAGCAGTATAATATAAAAATATTGAGAAAATAATCAGATTTTCCATGAAAAATATAGATAAAGAGCAGAAAAAGTTATATGAAAAGAAGAAACTTCTAAAAATCACAGGAAAAAGTTGGTTAAAGATCAAAAACTTTCATAGTAGTTTAGGAAATGCGGGTTTCAGCGCAGTATATATATATATAATATAAAAATATTGAGAAAATAATCAGATTTTCCATGACAAATGTAGGTAAAAGAGCAGAAAAAGTTATATGAAAAGAAGAAACTAGTAAAAATCACAGAAAAAGTTGGTTAAAGATCAAAGACTTTCATAGTAGTTCAGGAAATGCGGGTTTCAGCGCAGTATATATATATATATATAATATAAAAATATCGAGAAAATAATCAGATTTTCCATGAAAAATGTAGGTAAAAGAGCAGAAAAAGTTATATGAAAAGATGAAACTAGTAAAAATCACAGGAAAAAGTTGGTTAAAGATCAAAAACTTTCATAGTAGATTAGGAAATGCGCGTTTCAGCGCAGTATATATACATAATATATAATATAAAAATATTGAGAAAATAATCATATTTTCCATGAAAAATGTAGGTAAAAGAGCAGAAAAAGTTATATGAAAAGAAGAAACTAGTAAAAATCACAGGAAAAAGTTGGTTAAAGATCAAAAACTTTCATAGTAGTTTAGGAAATGCGGGTTTCAGCGCAGTATATATATATATATAATATAAAAATATCGAGAAAATAATAAGATTTTCCATGAAAAATGTAGGTAAAAGAGCAGAAACAGTTATATGAAAAGATGAAACTAGTAAAAATCACAGGAAAAAGTTGGTTAAAGATCAAAAACGATCATAGTAGTTTAGGAAATGCGGGTTTCAGCGCAGTATATATACATAATATATAATATAAAAATATTGAGAAAATAATCAGATTTTCCATGAAAAATGTAGGTAAAAGAGCAGAAAACGTTATATGAAAAGAAGAAACTAGTAAAAATTACAGGAAAATGTTGGTTAATGATCAAAAACTTTCATAGTAGTTTAGGAAACGTGGGTTCAGCGCAGTATATATATATAAATAGCAGTATAATATAAAAATATTGAGAAAATAATCAGATTTTCCATAAAAAAGTAGGTAAAAGAGCAGAAAAAGTTATATGAAAAGAAGAAACTAGTAAAAATGACAGGAAAAAGTTGGTTAAAGATCAAAAACTTTCATAGTAGTTTA
>CAKAIZ010000051.1:0-19656 GCA_916610145.1 Eristalis arbustorum | reverse complement strand
TTGTATACAACTTGAAAGTTTTTGATCTTTAACCAAGATCTTGCTAAGTTTATGATGTGTAACCATGTTCTTGCTGTCATTTTAACAAGTTTCCTCTTTGCATCTAACTTACTTTGCTCTAAAATGATAATTTTCTCTATACAAAAAAAAACAGCATTTTGTATACAACTTGAAAGTTTTTGATCTTTAACCAAGTTCTTGCTAAGTTTATGATGTGTAACCATGTTCTTGCTGTCATTTTAACAAGTTTCCTCTTTGCATCTAACTTACTTTGCTCTAAAATGATCATTTTCTCTATACAAAAAAAAAACAGCATTTTGTATACAACTTGAAAGTTTTTGATCTTTAACCAAGTTCTTGCTAAGTTTATGATGTGTAACCATGTTCTTGCTGTCATTTTAACAAGTTTCCTCTTTGCATCTAACTTACTTTGCTCTAAAATGATCATTTTCTCTATACAAAAAAAAAAACAGCATTTTGTATACAACTTGAAAGTTTTTGATCTTTAACCAAGTTCTTGCTAAGTTTATGATGTGTAACCATGTTCTTGCTGTCATTTTAACAAGTTTCCTCTTTGCATCTAACTTATTTTGCTCTAAAATGATCATTTTCTCTATACAAAAAAAAAACAGCATTTTGTATACAACTTGAAAGTTTTTGATCTTTAACCAAGTTCTTGCTAAGTTTATGATGTGTAACCATGTTCTTGCTGTCATTTTAACAAGTTTCCTCTTTGCATCTAACTTACTTTGCTCTAAAATGATCATTTTCTCTATACAAAAAAAAAAACAGCATTTTGTATACAACTTGAAAGTTTTTGATCTTTAACCAAGTTCTTGCTAAGTTTATGATGTGTAACCATGTTCTTGCTGTCATTTTAACAAGTTTCCTCTTTGCATCTAACTTACTTTGCTCTAAAATGATCATTTTCTCTATACAAAAAAAAAAACAGCATTTTGTATACAACTTGAAAGTTTTTGATCTTTAACCAAGTTCTTGCTAAGTTTATGATGTGTAACCATGTTCTTGCTGTCATTTTAACAAGTTTCCTCTTTGCATCTAACTTACTTTGCTCTAAAATGATCATTTTCTCTATACAAAAAAAAACAGCATTTTGTATACAACTTGAAAGTTTTTGATCTTTAACCAAGTTCTTGCTAAGTTTATGATGTGTAACCATGTTCTTGCTGTCATTTTAACAAGTTTCCTCTTTGCATCTAACTTACTTTGCTCTAAAATGATCATTTTCTCTATACAAAAAAAAAACAGCATTTTGTATACAACTTGAAAGTTTTTGATCTTTAACCAAGTTCTTGCTAAGTTTATGATGTGTAACCATGTTCTTGCTGTCATTTTAACAAGTTTCCTCTTTGCATCTAACTTACTTTGCTCTAAAATGATCATTTTCTCTATACAAAAAAAAACAGCATTTTGTATACAACTTGAAAGTTTTTGATCTTTAACCAAGTTCTTGCTAAGTTTATGATGTGTAACCATGTTCTTGCTGTCATTTTAACAAGTTTCCTCTTTGCATCTAACTTACTTTGCTCTAAAATGATAATTTTCTCTATACAAACAAAAACAGCATTTTGTATACAACTTGAACGTTTTTGATCTTTAACCAATCATTATGATGTGTAACCATGTTCTTGCTGTCATTTTAACAAGTTTCCTCTTTGCATCTAACTTACTTTGCTCTAAAATGATAATTTTCTCTATACAAACAAAAACAGCATTTTGTATACAACTTGAACGTTTTTGATCTTTAACCAAGTTCTTGCTAAGTTTATGATGTGTAACCATGTTCTTGCTGTCATTTTAACAAGTTTACTCTTTGCATCTAACTTACTTTGCTCTAAAATGATCATTTTCTCTATACAAAAAAAAACAGTATTTTGTATACAACTTGAAAGTTTTTGATCTTTAACCAAGTTCTTGCTAAGTTTATGATGTGTAACCATGTTCTTGCTGTCATTTTAACAAGTTTCCTCTTTGCATCTAACTTACTTTGCTCTAAAATGATCATTTTCTCTATACAAAAAAAAAACAGCATTTTGTATACAACTTGAAAGTTTTTGATCTTTAACCAAGTTCTTGCTAAGTTTATGATGTGTAACTATGTTCTTGCTGTCATTTTAACAAGTTTCCTCTTTGCATCTAACTTGCTTTGCTCTAAAATGATCATTTTCTCTATACAAAAAAAAAAACAGCATTTTGTATACAACTTGAAAGTTTTTGATCTTTAACCAAGTTCTTGCTAAGTTTATGATGTGTAACCATGTTCTTGTTGTCATTCTAACAAATTTCCTCTTTCCATCTAACTTACTTTGCTCTAAAATGATCATTTTCTCTATACAAAAAAAAAAACAGCATTTTGTATACAACTTGAAAGTTTTTGATCTTTAACCAAGTTCTTGCTAAGTTTATGATGTGTAACCATGTTCTTGCTGTCATTTTAACAAGTTTCCTCTTTGCATCTAACTTATTTTGCTCTAAAATGATCATTTTCTCTATACAAAAAAAAAAACAGCATTTTGTATACAACTTGAAAGTTTTTGATCTTTAACCAAGTTCTTGCTAAGTTTATGATGTGTAACCATGTTCTTGCTGTCATTTTAACAAGTTTCCTCTTTGCATCTAACTTACTTTGCTCTAAAATGATCATTTTCTCTATACAAAAAAAAAACAGCATTTTGTATACAACTTGAAAGTTTTTGATCTTTAACCAAGTTCTTGCTAAGTTTATGATGTGTAACCATGTTCTTGCTGTCATTTTAACAAGTTTCCTCTTTGCATCTAACTTACTTTGCTCTAAAATGATCATTTTCTCTATACAAAAAAAAACAGCATTTTGTATACAACTTGAAAGTTTTTGATCTTTAACCAAGTTCTTGCTAAGTTTATGATGTGTAACCATGTTCTTGCTGTCATTTTAACAAGTTTCCTCTTTGCATCTAACTTATTTTGCTCTAAAATGATCATTTTCTCTATACAAAAAAAAACAGCATTTTGTATACAACTTGAAAGTTTTTGATCTTTAACCAAGTTCTTGCTAAGTTTATGATGTGTAACCATGTTCTTGCTGTCATTTTAACAAGTTTCCTCTTTGCATCTAACTTACTTTGCTCTAAAATGATCATTTTCTCTATACAAAAAAAAACAGCATTTTGTATACAACTTGAAAGTTTTTGATCTTTAACCAAGATCTTGCTAAGTTTATGATGTGTAACCATGTTCTTGCTGTCATTTTAACAAGTTTCCTCTTTGCATCTAACTTACTTTGCTCTAAAATGATAATTTTCTCTATACAAACAAAAACAGCATTTTGTATACAACTTGAAAGTTTTTGATCTTTAACCAAGTTCTTGCTAAGTTTATGATGTGTAACCATGTTCTTGCTGTCATTTTAACAAGTTTCCTCTTTGCATCTAACTTACTTTGCTCTAAAATGATCATTTTCTCTATACAAAAAAAAACAGCATTTTGTATACAACTTGAAAGTTTTTGATCTTTAACCAAGTTCTTGCTAAGTTTATGATGTGTAACCATGTTCTTGCTGTCATTTTAACAAGTTTCCTCTTTGCATCTAACTTACTTTGCTCTAAAATGATCATTTTCTCTATACAAAAAAAAAAACAGCATTTTGTATACAACTTGAAAGTTTTTGATCTTTAACCAAGTTCTTGCTAAGTTTATGATGTGTAACCATGTTCTTGCTGTCATTTTAACAAGTTTACTCTTTGCATCTAACTTACTTTGCTCTAAAATGATCATTTTCTCTATACAAAAAAAAAACAGCATTTTGTATACAACTTGAAAGTTTTTGATCTTTAACCAAGTTCTTGCTAAGTTTATGATGTGTAACCATGTTCTTGCTGTCATTTTAACAAGTTTCCTCTTTGCATCTAACTTACTTTGCTCTAAAATGATCATTTTCTCTATACAAAAAAAAAACAGCATTTTGTATACAACTTGAAAGTTTTTGATCTTTAACCAAGTTCTTGCTAAGTTTATGATGTGTAACCATGTTCTTGCTGTCATTTTAACAAGTTTCCTCTTTGCATCTAACTTACTTTGCTCTAAAATGATCATTTTCTCTATACAAAAAAAAAACAGCATTTTGTATACAACTTGAAAGTTTTTGATCTTTAACCAAGTTCTTGCTAAGTTTATGATGTGTAACCATGTTCTTGCTGTCATTTTAACAAGTTTCCTCTTTGCATCTAACTTACTTTGCTCTAAAATGATCATTTTCTCTATACAAAAAAAAACAGCATTTTGTATACAACTTGAAAGTTTTTGATCTTTAACCAAGTTCTTGCTAAGTTTATGATGTGTAACCATGTTCTTGCTGTCATTTTAACAAGTTTCCTCTTTGCATCTAACTTACTTTGCTCTAAAATGATCATTTTCTCTATACAAAAAAAAACAGCATTTTGTATACAACTTGAAAGTTTTTGATCTTTAACCAAGATCTTGCTAAGTTTATGATGTGTAACCATGTTCTTGCTGTCATTTTAACAAGTTTCCTCTTTGCATCTAACTTACTTTGCTCTAAAATGATAATTTTCTCTATACAAAAAAAACAGCATTTTGTATACAACTTGAAAGTTTTTGATCTTTAACCAAGTTCTTGCTAAGTTTATGATGTGTAACCATGTTCTTGCTGTCATTTTAACAAGTTTCCTCTTTGCATCTAACTTACTTTGCTCTAAAATGATCATTTTCTCTATACAAAAAAAAACAGCATTTTGTATACAACTTGAAAGTTTTTGATCTTTAACCAAGTTCTTGCTAAGTTTATGATGTGTAACCATGTTCTTGCTGTCATTTTAACAAGTTTCCTCTTTGCATCTAACTTACTTTGCTCTAAAATGATCATTTTCTCTATACAAAAAAAAAAAACAGCATTTTGTATACAACTTGAAAGTTTTTGATCTTTAACCAAGTTCTTGCTAAGTTTATGATGTGTAACTATGTTCTTGCTGTCATTTTAACAAGTTTCCTCTTTGCATCTAACTTACTTTGCTCTAAAATGATCATTTTCTCTATACAAAAAAAAAAACAGCATTTTGTATACAACTTGAAAGTTTTTGATCTTTAACCAAGTTCTTGCTAAGTTTATGATGTGTAACCATGTTCTTGTTGTCATTTTAACAAATTTCCTCTTTCCATCTAACTTACTTTGCTCTAAAATGATCATTTTCTCTATACAAAAAAAAAACAGCATTTTGTATACAACTTGAAAGTTTTTGATCTTTAACCAAGTTCTTGCTAAGTTTATGATGTGTAACCATGTTCTTGCTGTCATTTTAACAAGTTTCCTCTTTGCATCTAACTTATTTTGCTCTAAAATGATCATTTTCTCTATACAAAAAAAAACAGCATTTTGTATACAACTTGAAAGTTTTTGATCTTTAACCAAGTTCTTGCTAAGTTTATGATGTGTAACCATGTTCTTGCTGTCATTTTAACAAGTTTCCTCTTTGCATCTAACTTACTTTGCTCTAAAATGATCATTTTCTCTATACAAAAAAAAAACAGCATTTTGTATACAACTTGAAAGTTTTTGATCTTTAACCAAGTTCTTGCTAAGTTTATGATGTGTAACCATGTTCTTGCTGTCATTTTAACAAGTTTCCTGTTTGCATCTAACTTACTTTGCTCTAAAATTAACTTTTTTCTATATACAAAGAAAAAAACAGGATTTTGTATACAACTTGAAAGTTTTTGATCTTTAACCAAGTTCTTGCTAAGTTTATGATGTGTAACCATGTTCTTGCTGTCATTTTAACAAGTTTCCTCTTTGCATCTAACTTACTTTGCTCTAAAATGATCATTTTCTCTATACAAAAAAAAACAGCATTTTGTATACAACTTGAATGTTTTTTATCTTTAACCAAGTTCTTGCTGAGTTTATGATGTGTAACCATGTTCTTGCTGTCATTTTAACAAGTTTCCTCTTTGCATCTAACTTACTTTGCTCTAAAATGATCATTTTCTCTATACAAAAAAAAAACAGCATTTTGTATACAACTTGAAAGTTTTTGATCTTTAACCAAGTTCTTGCTAAGTTTATGATGTGTAACCATGTTCTTGCTGTCATTTTAACAAGTTTCCTCTTTGCATCTAACTTACTTTGCTCTTAAATGATAATTTTCTCTATACAAAAAAAAAACAGCATTTTGTATACAACTTGAAAGTTTTTGATCTTTAACCAAGTTCTTGCTAAGTTTATGATGTGTAACCATGTTCTTGCTGTCATTTTAACAAGTTTCCTCTTTGCATCTAACTTACTTTGCTCTAAAATGATCATTTTCTCTATACAAAAACAAAACAGCATTTTGTATACAACTTGAAAGTTTTTGATCTTTAACCAAGTTCTTGCTAAGTTTATGACGTGTAACCATGTTCTTGCTGTCATTTTAACAAGTTTCCTCTTTGCATCTAACTTACTTTGCTCTAAAATGATCATTTTCTCTATACAAAAAAAAAACAGCATTTTGTATACAACTTGAAAGTTTTTGATCTTTAACCAAGTTCTTGCTAAGTTTATGATGTGTAACCATGTTCTTGCTGTCATTTTAAGAAGTTTCCTCTTTGCATCTAACTTACTTTGCTCTAAAATTATCATTTTCTCTATACAAAAAAAAACAGCATTTTGTATACAACTTGAATGTTTTTTATCTTTAACCAAGTTCTTGCTAAGTTTATGATGTGTAACCATGTTCTTGCTGTCATTTTAACAAGTTTCCTCTTTGCATCTAACTTACTTTGCTCTAAAATGATCATTTTCTATATACAAAAAAAAAACAGCATTTTGTATACAACTTGAAAGTTTTTGATCTTTAACCAAGTTCTTGCTAAGTTTATGATGTGTAACCATGTTCTTGCTGTCATTTTAACAAGTTTCTTCTTTGCATCTAACTTACTTTGCTCTAAAATGATCATTTTTTCTATACAAAAAAAAAAACAGCATTTTGTATACAACTTGAAAGTTTTTGATCTTTAACCAAGTTCTTGCTAAGTTTATGATGTGTAACCATGTTCTTGCTGTCATTTTAACAAGTTTCCTCTTTGCATCTAACTTACTTTGCTCTAAAATGATCATTTTCTCTATACAAAAAAAAAACAGCATTTTGTATACAACTTGAAAGTTTTTGATCTTTAACCAAGTTCTTGCTAAGTTTATGATGTGTAACCATGTTCTTGCTGTCATTTTAACAAGTTTCCTCTTTGCATCTAACTTACTTTGCTCTAAAATGATCATTTTCTCTATACAAAAAAAAAACAGCATTTTGTATACAACTTGAAAGTTTTTGATCTTTAACCAAGTTCTTGCTAAGTTTATGATGTGTAACCATGTTCTTGCTGTCATTTTAACAAGTTTCCTCTTTGCATCTAACTTACTTTGCTCTAAAATGATCATTTTCTCTATACAAAAAAAAACAGCATTTTGTATACAACTTGAAAGTTTTTGATCTTTAACCAAGTTCTTGCTAAGTTTATGATGTGTAACCATGTTCTTGCTGTCATTTTAACAAGTTTCCTCTTTGCATCTAACTTACTTTGCTCTAAAATGATCATTTTCTCTATACAAACAAAAACAGCATTTTGTATACAACTTGAAAGTTTTTGATCTTTAACCAAGTTCTTGCTAAGTTTATGATGTGTAACCATGTTCTTGCTGTCATTTTAACAAGTTTCCTCTTTGCATCTAACTTACTTTGCTCTAAAATGATAATTTTCTCTATACAAACAAAAACAGCATTTTGTATACAACTTGAAAGTTTTTGATCTTTAACCAAGTTCTTGCTAAGTTTATGATGTGTAACCATGTTCTTGCTGTCATTTTAACAAGTTTACTCTTTGCATCTAACTTACTTTGCTCTAAAATGATCATTTTCTCTATACAAAAAAAAACAGTATTTTGTATACAACTTGAAAGTTTTTGATCTTTAACCAAGTTCTTGCTAAGTTTATGATGTGTAACCATGTTCTTGCTGTCATTTTAACAAGTTTCCTCTTTGCATCTAACTTACTTTGCTCTAAAATGATCATTTTCTCTATACAAAAAAAAAACAGCATTTTGTATACAACTTGAAAGTTTTTGATCTTTAACCAAGTTCTTGCTAAGTTTATGATGTGTAACTATGTTCTTGCTGTCATTTTAACAAGTTTCCTCTTTGCATCTAACTTGCTTTGCTCTAAAATGATCATTTTCTCTATACAAAAAAAAAAACAGCATTTTGTATACAACTTGAAAGTTTTTGATCTTTAACCAAGTTCTTGCTAAGTTTATGATGTGTAACCATGTTCTTGTTGTCATTCTAACAAATTTCCTCTTTCCATCTAACTTACTTTGCTCTAAAATGATCATTTTCTCTATACAAAAAAAAAACAGCATTTTGTATACAACTTGAAAGTTTTTGATCTTTAACCAAGTTCTTGCTAAGTTTATGATGTGTAACCATGTTCTTGCTGTCATTTTAACAAGTTTCCTCTTTGCATCTAACTTATTTTGCTCTAAAATGATCATTTTCTCTATACAAAAAAAAAAACAGCATTTTGTATACAACTTGAAAGTTTTTGATCTTTAACCAAGTTCTTGCTAAGTTTATGATGTGTAACCATGTTCTTGCTGTCATTTTAACAAGTTTCCTCTTTGCATCTAACTTACTTTGCTCTAAAATGATCATTTTCTCTATACAAAAAAAAAACAGCATTTTGTATACAACTTGAAAGTTTTTGATCTTTAACCAAGTTCTTGCTAAGTTTATGATGTGTAACCATGTTCTTGCTGTCATTTTAACAAGTTTCCTCTTTGCATCTAACTTACTTTGCTCTAAAATGATCATTTTCTCTATACAAAAAAAAAACAGCATTTTGTATACAACTTGAAAGTTTTTGATCTTTAACCAAGTTCTTGCTAAGTTTATGATGTGTAACCATGTTCTTGCTGTCATTTTAACAAGTTTCCTCTTTGCATCTAACTTACTTTGCTCTAAAATGATCATTTTCTCTATACAAAAAAAAACAGCATTTTGTATACAACTTGAAAGTTTTTGATCTTTAACCAAGTTCTTGCTAAGTTTATGATGTGTAACCATGTTCTTGCTGTCATTTTAACAAGTTTCCTCTTTGCATCTAACTTACTTTGCTCTAAAATGATCATTTTCTCTATACAAAAAAAAACAGCATTTTGTATACAACTTGAAAGTTTTTGATCTTTAACCAAGATCTTGCTAAGTTTATGATGTGTAACCATGTTCTTGCTGTCATTTTAACAAGTTTCCTCTTTGCATCTAACTTACTTTGCTCTAAAATGATAATTTTCTCTATACAAAAAAAAACAGCATTTTGTATACAACTTGAAAGTTTTTGATCTTTAACCAAGTTCTTGCTAAGTTTATGATGTGTAACCATGTTCTTGCTGTCATTTTAACAAGTTTCCTCTTTGCATCTAACTTACTTTGCTCTAAAATGATCATTTTCTCTATACAAAAAAAAACAGCATTTTGTATACAACTTGAAAGTTTTTGATCTTTAACCAAGTTCTTGCTAAGTTTATGATGTGTAACCATGTTCTTGCTGTCATTTTAACAAGTTTCCTCTTTGCATCTAACTTACTTTGCTCTAAAATGATCATTTTCTCTATACAAAAAAAAAAACAGCATTTTGTATACAACTTGAAAGTTTTTGATCTTTAACCAAGTTCTTGCTAAGTTTATGATGTGTAACTATGTTCTTGCTGTCATTTTAACAAGTTTCCTCTTTGCATCTAACTTACTTTGCTCTAAAATGATCATTTTCTCTATACAAAAAAAAAACAGCATTTTGTATACAACTTGAAAGTTTTTGATCTTTAACCAAGTTCTTGCTAAGTTTATGATGTGTAACCATGTTCTTGTTGTCATTTTAACAAATTTCCTCTTTCCATCTAACTTACTTTGCTCTAAAATGATCATTTTCTCTATACAAAAAAAAACAGCATTTTGTATACAACTTGAAAGTTTTTGATCTTTAACCAAGTTCTTGCTAAGTTTATGATGTGTAACCATGTTCTTGCTGTCATTTTAACAAGTTTCCTCTTTGCATCTAACTTATTTTGCTCTAAAATGATCATTTTCTCTATACAAAAAAAAACAGCATTTTGTATACAACTTGAAAGTTTTTGATCTTTAACCAAGTTCTTGCTAAGTTTATGATGTGTAACCATGTTCTTGCTGTCATTTTAACAAGTTTCCTCTTTGCATCTAACTTACTTTGCTCTAAAATGATCATTTTCTCTATACAAAAAAAAAACAGCATTTTGTATACAACTTGAAAGTTTTTGATCTTTAACCAAGTTCTTGCTAAGTTTATGATGTGTAACCATGTTCTTGCTGTCATTTTAACAAGTTTCCTGTTTGCATCTAACTTACTTTGCTCTAAAATTAACTTTTTTCTATATACAAAGAAAAAAACAGGATTTTGTATACAACTTGAAAGTTTTTGTTCTTTAACCAAGTTCTTGCTAAGTTTATGATGTGTAACCATGTTCTTGCAGTCATTTTAACAAGTTTCCTCTTTGCATCTAACTTACTTTGCTCTAAAATGATCATTTTCTCTATACAAAAAAAAAAACAGCATTTTGTATACAACTTGAAAGTTTTTGATCTTTAACCAAGTTCTTGCTAAGTTTATGATGTGTAACCATGTTCTTGCTGTCATTTTAAGAAGTTTCCTCTTTGCATCTAACTTACTTTGCTCTAAAATTATCATTTTCTCTATACAAAAAAAAACAGCATTTTGTATACAACTTGAATGCTTTTTATCTTTAACCAAGTTCTTGCTAAGTTTTATACAGTATTTTGTATACAACTTGAAAGTTTTTGATCTTTAACCAAGTTCTTGCTAAGTTTATGATGTGTAACCATGTTCTTGCTGTCATTTTAACAAGTTTCCTCTTTGCATCTAACTTACTTTGCTCTAAAATGATCATTTTCTCTATACAAAAAAAAAACAGCATTTTGTATACAACTTGAAAGTTTTTGATCTTTAACCAAGTTCTTGCTAAGTTTATGATGTGTAACCATGTTCTTGCTGTCATTCTAACAAATTTCCTCTTTCCATCTAACTTACTTTGCTCTAAAATGATCATTTTCTCTATACAAAAAAAAAAACAGCATTTTGTATACAACTTGAAAGTTTTTGATCTTTAACCAAGTTCTTGCTAAGTTTATGATGTGTAACCATGTTCTTGCTGTCATTTTAACAAGTTTCCTCTTTGCATCTAACTTACTTTGCTCTAAAATGATAATTTTCTCTATACAAAAAAAAACAGCATTTTGTATACAACTTGAAAGTTTTTGATCTTTAACCAAGTTCTTGCTAAGTTTATGATGTGTAACCATGTTCTTGCTGTCATTTTAACAAGTTTCCTCTTTGCATCTAACTTACTTTGCTCTAAAATGATAATTTTCTCTATACAAACAAAAACAGCATTTTGTATACAACTTGAAAGTTTTTGATCTTTAACCAAGTTCTTGCTAAGTTTATGATGTGTAACCATGTTCTTGCTGTCATTTTAACAAGTTTCCTCTTTGCATCTAACTTACTTTGCTCTAAAATGATAATTTTCTCTATACAAAAAAAAACAGCATTTTGTATACAACTTGAAAGTTTTTGATCTTTAACCAAGTTCTTGCTAAGTTTATGATGTGTAACCATGTTCTTGCTGTCATTTTAACAAGTTTCCTCTTTGCATCTAACTTACTTTGCTCTAAAATGATCATTTTCTCTATACAAAAAAAAAAACAGCATTTTGTATACAACTTGAAAGTTTTTGATCTTTAACCAAGTTCTTGCTAAGTTTATGATGTGTAACCATGTTCTTGCTGTCATTTTAACAAGTTTCCTCTTTGCATCTAACTTACTTTGCTCTAAAATGATCATTTTCTCTATACAAAAAAAAACAGCATTTTGTATACAACTTGAAAGTTTTTGATCTTTAACCAAGTTCTTGCTAAGTTTATGATGTATAACCATGTTCTTGCTGTCATTTTAACAAGTTTCCTCTTTGCATCTAACTTACTTTGCTCTAAAATGATCATTTTCTCTATACAAAAAAAAACAGCATTTTGTATACAACTTGAAAGTTTTTGATCTTTAACCAAGTTCTTGCTAAGTTTATGATGTGTAACCATGTTCTTGCTGTCATTTTAACAAGTTTCCTCTTTGCATCTAACTTACATTGCTCTAAAATGATCATTTTCTCTATACAAAAAAAAACAGCATTTTGTATACAACTTGAAAGTTTTTGATCTTTAACCAAGTTCTTGCTAAGTTTATGATGTGTAACCATGTTCTTGCTGTCATTTTAACAAGTTTCCTCTTTGCATCTAACTTACTTTGCTCTAAAATTAACTTTTTTCTATACAAAAAAAAAACAGCATTTTGTATACAACTTGAAAGTTTTTGATCTTTAACCAAGTTCTTGCTAAGTTTATGATGTGTAACCATGTTCTTGCTGTCATTTTAACAAGTTTCCTCTTTGCATCTAACTTACTTTGCTCTAAAATGATCATTTTCTCTATACAAAAAAAAAACAGCATTTTGTATACAACTTGAAAGTTTTTGATCTTTAACCAAGTTCTTGCTAAGCTTTTGATGTGTAACCATGTTCTTGCTGTCATTTTAACAAGTTTCCTCTTTGCATCTAACTTGCTTTGCTCTAAAATGATCATTTTCTCTATACAAAAAAAAAACAGCATTTTGTATACAACTTGAAAGTTTTTGATCTTTAACCAAGTTCTTGCTAAGTTTATGATGTGTAACTATGTTCTTGCTGTCATTTTAACAAGTTTCCTCTTTGCATCTAACTTACTTTGCTCTAAAATGATCATTTTCTCTATACAAAAAAAAAACAGCATTTTGTATACAACTTGAAAGTTTTTGATCTTTAACCAAGTTCTTGCTAAGTTTATGATGTGTAACCATGTTCTTGCTGTCATTTTAACAAGTTTCCTCTTTGCATCTAACTTACTTTGCTCTAAAATGATCATTTTCTCTATACAAAAAAAAAAAACAGCATTTTGTATACAACTTGAAAGTTTTTGATCTTTAACCAAGTTCTTGCTAAGTTTATGATGTGTAACCATGTTCTTGCTGTCATTTTAACAAGTTTCCTCTTTGCATCTAACTTACTTTGCTCTAAAATGATCATTTTCTCTATACAAAAAAAAAACAGCATTTTGTATACAACTTGAAAGTTTTTGATCTTTAACCAAGTTCTTGCTAAGTTTATGATGTGTAACCATGTTCTTGCTGTCATTTTAACAAGTTTCCCCTTTGCATCTAACTTACTTTGCTCTAAAATTAACTTTTTTCTATATACAAAGAAAAAAACAGGATTTTGTATACAACTTGAAAGTTTTTGATCTTTAACCAAGTTCTTGCTAAGTTTATGATGTGTAACCATGCTCTTGCTGTCATTTTAACAAGTTTCCTCTTTGCATCTAACTTACTTTGCTCTAAAATGATCATTTTCTCTATACAAAAAAAAACAGCATTTTGTATACAACTTGAATGTTTTTTATCTTTAACCAAGTTCTTGCTAAGTTTATGATGTGTAACCATGTTCTTGCTGTCATTTTAACAAGTTTCCTCTTTGCATCTAACTTACTTTGCTCTAAAATGATCATTTTCTCTATACAAAAAAAAAACAGCATTTTGTATACAACTTGAAAGTTTTTGATCTTTAACCAAGTTCTTGCTAAGTTTATGATGTGTAACCATGTTCTTGCTGTCATTTTAACAAGTTTCCTCTTTGCATCTAACTTACTTTGCTCTTAAATGATAATTTTCTCTATACAAAAAAAAAACAGCATTTTGTATACAACTTGAAAGTTTTTGATCTTTAACCAAGTTCTTGCTAAGTTTATGATGTGTAACCATGTTCTTGCTGTCATTTTAACAAGTTTCCTCTTTGCATCTAACTTACTTTGCTCTAAAATGATCATTTTCTCTATACAAAAACAAAACAGCATTTTGTATACAACTTGAAAGTTTTTGATCTTTAACCAAGTTCTTGCTAAGTTTATGACGTGTAACCATGTTCTTGCTGTCATTTTAACAAGTTTCCTCTTTGCATCTAACTTACTTTGCTCTAAAATGATCATTTTCTCTATACAAAAAAAAAACAGCATTTTGTATACAACTTGAAAGTTTTTGATCTTTAACCAAGTTCTTGCTAAGTTTATGATGTGTAACCATGTTCTTGCTGTCATTTTAAGAAGTTTCCTCTTTGCATCTAACTTACTTTGCTCTAAAATTATCATTTTCTCTATACAAAAAAAACAGCATTTTGTATACAACTTGAATGCTTTTTATCTTTAACCAAGTTCTGGCTAAGTTTATGATGTGTAACCATGTTTTTGCTGTCATTTTAACAAGTTTCCTCTTTGCATCTAACTTACTTTGCTCTAAAATGATCATTTTCTATACAAAAAAAAAACAGCATTTTGTATACAACTTGAAAGTTTTTGATCTTTAACCAAGTTCTTGCTAAGTTTATGATGTGTAACCATGTTCTTGCTGTCATTTTAACAAGTTTCTTCTTTGCATCTAACTTACTTTGCTCTAAAATGATCATTTTCTCTATACAAAAAAAAAACAGCATTTTGTATACAACTTGAAAGTTTTTGATCTTTAACCAAGTTCTTGCTAAGTTTATGATGTGTAACCATGTTCTTGCTGTCATTTTAACAAGTTTCCTCTTTGCATCTAACTTACTTTGCTCTAAAATGATCATTTTCTCTATACAAAAAAAAACAGCATTTTGTATACAACTTGAAAGTTTTTGATCTTTAACCAAGTTCTTGCTAAGTTTATGATGTGTAACCATGTTCTTGCTGTCATTTTAACAAGTTTCCTCTTTGCATCTAACTTACTTTGCTCTAAAATGATAATTTTCTCTATACAAAAAAAACAGCATTTTGTATACAACTTGAAAGTTTTTGATCTTTAACCAAGTTCTTGCTAAGTTTATGATGTGTAACCATGTTCTTGCTGTCATTTTAACAAGTTTCCTCTTTGCATCTAACTTACTTTGCTCTAAAATGATCATTTTCTCTATACAAACAAAAACAGCATTTTGTATACAACTTGAAAGTTTTTGATTTTTAACCAAGATCTTGCTAAGTTTATGATGTGTAACCATGTTCTTGCTGTCATTTTAACAAGTTTCCTCTTTGCATCTAACTTACTTTGCTCTAAATGATAATTTTCTCTATACAAAAAAAAACAGCATTTTGTATACAACTTGAAAGTTTTTGATCTTTAACCAAGTTCTTGCTAAGTTTATGATGTGTAACCATGTTCTTGCTGTCATTTTAACAAGTTTACTCTTTGCATCTAACTTACTTTGCTCTAAAATGATCATTTTCTCTATACAAAAAAAAACAGTATTTTGTATACAACTTGAAAGTTTTTGATCTTTAACCAAGTTCTTGCTAAGTTTATGATGTGTAACCATGTTCTTGCTGTCATTTTAACAAGTTTCCTCTTTGCATCTAACTTACTTTGCTCTAAAATGATCATTTTCTCTATACAAAAAAAAAACAGCATTTTGTATACAACTTGAAAGTTTTTGATCTTTAACCAAGTTCTTGCTAAGTTTATGATGTGTAACCATGTTCTTGTTGTCATTCTAACAAATTTCCTCTTTCCATCTAACTTACTTTGCTCTAAAATGATCATTTTCTCTATACAAAAAAAAAAACAGCATTTTGTATACAACTTGAAAGTTTTTGATCTTTAACCAAGTTCTTGCTAAGTTTATGATGTGTAACCATGTTCTTGCTGTCATTTTAACAAGTTTCCTCTTTGCATCTAACTTACTTTGCTCTAAAATGATCATTTTCTCTATACAAAAAAAAACAGCATTTTGTATACATCTTGAAAGTTGTTGATCTTTAACCAAGTTCTTGCTAAGTTTATGATGTGTAACCATGTTCTTGCTGTCATTTTAACAAGTTTCCTCTTTGCATCTAACTTACTTTGCTCTAAAATGATAATTTTCTCTATACAAAAAAAAACAGCATTTTGTATACAACTTGAAAGTTTTTGATCTTTAACCAAGTTCTTGCTAAGTTTATGATGTGTAACCATGTTCTTGCTGTCATTTTAACAAGTTTCCTCTTTGCATCTAACTTACTTTGCTCTAAAATGATAATTTTCTCTATACAAACAAAAACAGCATTTTGTATACAACTTGAAAGTTTTTGATCTTTAACCAAGTTCTTGCTAAGTTTATGATGTGTAACCATGTTCTTGCTGTCATTTTAACAAGTTTCCTCTTTGCATCTAACTTACTTTGCTCTAAAATGATAATTTTCTCTATACAAAAAAAAACAGCATTTTGTATACAACTTGAAAGTTTTTGATCTTTAACCAAGTTCTTGCTAAGTTTATGATGTGTAACCATGTTCTTGCTGTCATTTTAACAAGTTTCCTCTTTGCATCTAACTTACTTTGCTCTAAAATGATCATTTTCTCTATACAAAAAAAAAAACAGCATTTTGTATACAACTTGAAAGTTTTTGATCCTTAACCAAGTTCTTGCTAAGTTTATGATGTGTAACCATGTTCTTGCTGTCATTTTAACAAGTTTCCTCTTTGCATCTAACTTACTTTGCTCTAAAATGATCATTTTCTCTATACAAAAAAAAAACAGCATTTTGTATACAACTTGAAAGTTTTTGATCTTTAACCAAGTTCTTGCTAAGTTTATGATGTATAACCATGTTCTTGCTGTCATTTTAACAAGTTTCCTCTTTGCATCTAACTTACTTTGCTCTAAAATGATCATTTTCTCTATACAAAAAAAAACAGCATTTTGTATACAACTTGAAAGTTTTTGATCTTTAACCAAGTTCTTGCTAAGTTTATGATGTGTAACCATGTTCTTGCTGTCATTTTAACAAGTTTCCTCTTTGCATCTAACTTACATTGCTCTAAAATGATCATTTTCTCTATACAAAAAAAAACAGCATTTTGTATACAACTTGAAAGTTTTTGATCTTTAACCAAGTTCTTGCTAAGTTTATGATGTGTAACCATGTTCTTGCTGTCATTTTAACAAGTTTCCTCTTTGCATCTAACTTACTTTGCTCTAAAATGATCATTTTCTCTATACAAAAAAAAAACAGCATTTTGTATACAACTTGAAAGTTTTTGATCTTTAACCAAGTTCTTGCTAAGTTTATGATGTGTAACCATGTTCTTGCTGTCATTTTAACAAGTTTCCTCTTTGCATCTAACTTACTTTGCTCTAAAATGATCATTTTCTCTATACAAAAAAAAAACAGCATTTTGTATACAACTTGAAAGTTTTTGATCTTTAACCAAGTTCTTGCTAAGCTTTTGATGTGTAACCATGTTCTTGCTGTCATTTTAACAAGTTTCCTCTTTGCATTCTAACTTGCTTTGCTCTAAAATGATCATTTTCTCTATACAAAAAAAAAACAGCATTTTGTATACAACTTGAAAGTTTTTGATCTTTAACCAAGTTCTTGCTAAGTTTATGATGTGTAACTATGTTCTTGCTGTCATTTTAACAAGTTTCCTCTTTGCATCTACTTACTTTGCTCTAAAATGATCATTTTCTCTATACAAAAAAAAAACAGCATTTGTATACAACTTGAAAGTTTTTGATCTTTAACCAAGTTCTTGCTAAGTTTATGATGTGTAACCATGTTCTTGCTGTCATTTTAACAAGTTTCCTGTTTGCATCTAACTTACTTTGCTCTAAAATTAACTTTTTCTATATACAAAAAAAAAACAGGATTTTGTATACAACTTGAAAGTTTTTGATCTTTAACCAAGTTCTTGCTAAGTTTATGATGTGTAACCATGTTCTTGTTAAGTTTATGATGTGTAACCATGTTCTTGCTGTCATTTTAACAAGTTTCCTCTTTGCATCTAACTTACTTTGTTCTAAAATGATCATTTTCTCTATACAAAAAAAAAACAGCATTTTGTATACAACTTGAATGTTTTTTATCTTTAACCAAGTTCTTGCTAAGTTTATGATGTGTAACCATGTTCTTGCTGTCATTTTAACAAGTTTCCTCTTTGCATCTATCTTACTTTGCTCTAAAATGATAATTTTCTCTATACAAAAAAAAACAGCATTTTGTATACAACTTGAAAGTTTTTGATCTTTAACCAAGTTCTTGCTAAGTTTATGATGTGTAACCATGTTCTTGCTGTCATTTTAACAAGTTTCCTCTTTGCATCTAACTTACTTTGCTCTTAAATGATAATTTTCTCTATACACAAAAAAACAGCATTTAATATACAACTTGAAAGTTTTTGATCTTTAACCAAGTTCTTGCTAAGTTTATGATGTGTAACCATGTTCTTGCTGTCATTTTTAACAAGTTTCCTCTTTGCATCTAACTTACTTTGCTCTAAAATGATCATTTTCTCTATACAAAAAAAAACAGCATTTTGTATACAACTTGAAAGTTTTTGATCTTTAACCAAGTTCTTGCTAAGTTTATGATGTGTAACCATGTTCTTGCTGTCATTTTAACAAGTTTCCTCTTTGCATCTAACTTACTTTGCTCTAAAATGATCATTTTCTCTATACAAAAAAAAAACAGCATTTTGTATACAACTTGAATGTTTTTTATCTTTAACCAAGTTCTTGCTAAGTTTATGATGTGTAACCATGTTCTTGCTGTCATTTTAACAAGTTTCCTCTTTGCATCTAACTTACTTTGCTCTAAAATGATCATTTTCTATAT
Organism: Eristalis arbustorum; assembly: GCA_916610145.1. NCBI lineage: Eukaryota > Metazoa > Arthropoda > Insecta > Diptera > Syrphidae > Eristalis > Eristalis arbustorum. The sequence continues at coordinate 862 of CAKAIZ010000051.1, read as the reverse complement.
ACAAAAAAAAAACAGCATTTTGTATACAACTTGAAAGTTTTTGATCTTTAACCAAGTTCTTGCTAAGTTTATGATGTGTAACCATGTTCTTGCTGTCATTTTAACAAGTTTCCTCTTTGCATCTAACTTACTTTGCTCTTAAATGATAATTTTCTCTATACAAAAAAAAAACAGCATTTTGTATACAACTTGAAAGTTTTTGATCTTTAACCAAGTTCTTGCTAAGTTTATGATGTGTAACCATGTTCTTGCTGTCATTTTAACAAGTTTCTTCTTTGCATCTAACTTACTTTGCTCTAAAATGATCATTTTCTCTATACAAAAAAAAAACAGCATTTTGTATACAACTTGAAAGTTTTTGATCTTTAACCAAGTTCTTGCTAAGTTTATGATGTGTAACCATGTTCTTGCTGTCATTTTAACAAGTTTCCTCTTTGCATCTAACTTACTTTGCTCTAAAATGATCATTTTCTCTATACAAAAAATAACAGCATTTTGTATACAACTTGAAAGTTTTTGATCTTTAACCAAGTTCTTGCTAAGTTTATGATGTGTAACCATGTTCTTGCTGTCATTTTAACAAGTTTCCTCTTTGCATCTAACTTACTTTGCTCTAAAATGATCATTTTCTCTATACAAAAAAAAACAGCATTTTGTATACAACTTGAAAGTTTTTGATCTTTAACCAAGTTCTTGCTAAGTTTATGATGTGTAACAATGTTCTTGCTGTCATTTTAACAAGTTTCCTCTTTGCATCTAACTTACTTTGCTCTAAAATGATCATTTTCTCTATACAAAAAAAAAACAGCATTTTGTATACAACTTGAAAGTTTTTGATCTTTAACCAAGGTTCTTGCTAAGT
>CAKAIZ010000050.1:27500-38623 GCA_916610145.1 Eristalis arbustorum | reverse complement strand
GGAAAATCTGATTATTTTCTCAATATTTTTATATTATACTGCTATTTTTATATATATACTGCGCTGAAACCCGCATTTCCTGAACTACTATAAAAGTTGTTGATCTTTAACCAACTTTTTAATGTGATTTTTACTAGTTTCTTCTTTTCATATAACTTTTTCTGCTCTTTTAGCTACTTTTTTCATGGAAAATCTGATTATTTTCTCAATATTTTTATATTATATTGCTATTTTTATATATATACTGCGCTGAAACCCGCATTTCCTGAACTACTATGAAAGTTTTTGATCTTTAACCAACTTTTTCCTGTGATTTTTACTAGTTTCTTCTTTTCATATAACTTTTTCTGCTTTTTTACCTACTTTTTTCATGGAAAATCTGATTATTTTCTCAATATTTTTATATTATATATATATATATATATACTGCGCTGAAACCCGCATTTCCTGAACTACTATGAAAGTTTTTGATCTTTAACCAACTTTTTCCTGTGATTTTTACTAGTTTCTTCTTTTCATATAACTTTGTCTGCTCTTTTACCTACTTTTGTCATGGAAAATCTGATTATTTTCTCAATATTTTTATATTATACTGCTATTTTTATATATATACTGCGCTGAAACCCGCATTTCCTGAACTACTATGAAAGTTTTTGATCTTTAACCGACTTTTTCCTGTGATTTTTACTAGTTTCTTCTTTTCATATAACTTTTTCTGCTCTTTTACTTACTTTTTTCATGGAAAATCTGATTATTTTCTCAATATTTTTATATTATACTGCTATTTTTATATATATACTGCGCTGAAACCCGCATTTCCTGAACTACTATGAAAGTTTTTGATCTTAAACCAACTTTTTCCTGTGATTTTTACTAGTTTCTTCTTTTCATATAACTATTTCTGCTCTTTTACCTACATTTTTCATGGAAAATCTGATTATTTTCTCAATATTTTTATATAATACTGCTATTCTTATATATATAAAATCTGATTATTTTCTCAATATTTTTATATTATATATATATATATATATACTGCGCTGAAACCCGCATTTCCTGAACTACTATGAAAGTTTTTGATCTTTAACCAACTTTTTCCTGTGATTTTTACTAGTTTCTTCTTTTCATATAACATTTTCTGCTCTTTTACCTACATTTTTCATGGAAAATCTGATTATTTTCTCAATATTTTTATATTATACTGCTATTTTTATATATTTATACTGCGCTGAAACCCGCATTTCCTGAACTACTATGAAAGTTTTTGATCTTTAACCAACTTTTTCCTGTGATTTTTACTAGTTTCTTCTTTTCATATAACTTTTTCTGCTCTTTTACCTACTTTTTTCATGGAAAATCTGATTATTTTCTCAATATTTTTATATTATACTGCTATTTTTATATATATACTGCGCTGAAACCCGCATTTCCCGAACTACTATGAAAGTTTTTGATCTTTCACCGACTTTTTCCTGTGATTTTTACTAGTTTCTTCTTTTCATATAACTTTTCCTGCTCTTTTACCTACTTTTTTCATGGAAAATCTGATTATTTTCTCAATATTTTTATATTATACTGCTATTTTTATATATATATTCTGCGCTGAAACCCGCATTTCCTGAACTACTATGAAAGTTTTTGATCTTTAACCGACTTTTTCCTGTGATTTTTACTAGTTTCTTCTTTTCATATAACTTTTTCTGCTCCTTTACCTACTTTTTTAATGGAAAATCTGATTATTTTCTCAATATTTTTATATTATCTATATATATATATATATACTACGCTGAAACCCGCATTTCCTGAACTACTATGAAAGTTTTTGATCTTTAACCAACTTTTTCCTGTGATTTTTACTAGTTTCTTCTTTTCATATAACTTTTTCTGCTCTTTTACCTACATTTTTTATGGAAAATCTGATTATTTTCTCAATATTTTTATATTATATATATATATATATATATACTGCGCTGAAACCTACATTTCCTGAACTACTATGAAAGTTTTTGATCTTTAACCGACTTTTTCCTGTGATTTTTACTAGTTTCTTCTTTTCATATAACCTTTTCTGCTCTTTTACCTACTTTTTTCATGGAAAATCTGATTATTTTCTCAATATTTTTATATTATATATATATAAATATATACTGCGCTGAAACCCACATTTCCTGAACTACTATGAAAGTTTTTGATCTTTAACCGACTTTTTCCTGTGATTTTTACTAGTTTCTTCTTTTCATATAACTTTTTCTGCTCTTTTACCTACTTTTTTCATGGAAAATCTGATTATTTTCTCAATATTTTTATATTATACTGCTATTTTTATATATATACTGCGCTGAAAGCCGCATTTCCTGAACTACTATGCAATTTTTTTGATCTTTAACCGACTTTTTCCTGTGATTTTTACCAGTTTCTTCTTTGCATATAACTTTTTCTGCTCTTTTACCTACTTTTTTCATGGAAAATCTGATTATTTTCTCAATATTTTTATATTATACTGCTATTTTTATATATAACCCGCATTTCCTGAACCACTATTAAAGTTTTTGATCTGTAACCAACTTTTTCCTGTGATTTTTGCTAGTTTCTTCTTTTCATATTACTTTTTCTGCTCTTTTACCTACATTTTTCATGGAAAATCTGATTATTTCCTCAATATTTTTATATTATACTGCTATTTTTATATATATACTGCGCTGAAACCCGCATTTCCTGAACTACTATGAAAGTTTTTGATCTTTAACTGACTTTTTCCTGTAATTTTTACTAGTTTCTTCTTTTCATATAACTTTTTCTGCTCTTTTACCTACTTTTTCATGGAAAATCTGATTATTTTCTCAATATTTGTATATCATACTGCTATTTTTATATATAACCCGCATTTCCTGAACCACTATGAAAGTTTTTGATCTTTAACCAACTTTTTCCTGTGATTTTTACTAGTTTCTTCTTTTCATATAACTTTTTCTGCTCTATTACCTACATTTTTCATGGAAAATCTGATTATTTTCTCAATATTTTTATATTATATATATATATATATATATACTGCGCTGAAACCCGCATTTCCTGGACTACTATGAAAGTTTTTGATCTTTAACCGACTTTTTCCTGTGATTTTTGCTAGTTTCTTCTTTTCATATTACTTTTTCTGCTCTTTTACCTACATTTTTCATGGAAAATCTGATTATTTTCTCAATATTTGTGTATCATACTGCTATTTTTATATATAACCCGCATTTCCTGAACCACTATGAAAGTTTTTGATCTTTAACCAACTTTTTCCTGTGATTTTTACTAGTTTCTTCTTTTCATATAACTTTTTCTGCTCTATTACCTACATTTTTCATGGAAAATCTGATTATTTTCTCAATACTTTTATATTATATATATATATATATATATATATACTGCGCTGAAACCCGCATTTCCTGAACTACTATGAAAGTTTTTGTTCTTTAACAGACTTTTTCCTGTGATTTTTACTAGTTTCTTCTTTTCATATAATTTTATCTGCTCTTTTACCTACTTTTTTCATGGAAAATCTGATTATTTTCTCAATATTTTTATATTATACTGCTATTTATATATATATACTGCGCTGAAACCCACATTTCCTGAACTACTATGAAAGTTTTTGATCATTAACCAACTTTTTCCTGTGATTTTTACTAGTTTCTTCTTTTCATAGAACTTTTTCTGCTCTTTTACCTACTTTTTTCATGGAAAATCTGATTATTTTCTCAATATTTTTATATTATACTGCTATTTTTATATATATACTGCGCTGAAACCCGCATTTCCTGAACTACTATGAAAGTTTTTGATCCTTAACCGACTTTTTCCTGTGATTTTTACTAGTTTCTTCTTTTCATTTAACTTTTTCTACTCTTTAACCTACTTTTTTCATGGAAAATCTGATTATTTTCTCAATATTTTTATATTATATATATATATATGTATATACTGCGCTGAAACCCGCATTTCCTGAACTACTATGAAAGTTTTTGATCTTTAACCAACTTTTTCCTGTGATTTTTACTAGTTTCTTCTTTTCATATAACTTTTTCTGCTCTTTTACCTAAATTTTGTATGGAAAATCTGATTATTTTCTCAATATTTTTATATTATATATGTATATATATATATATATATACTGCGCTGAAACCCGCATTTCCTGAACTACTATGAAAGTTTTTGATCTTTAAACGACTTTTTTATGTGATTTTTACTAGTTTCTTCTTTTCATATAACTTTTTCTGCTCTTTTACCTACTTTTTTCATGGAAAATCTGATTATTTTCTCAATATTTTTATATTACACTGCTATTTTTATATATATACTGCGCTGAAACCCGCATTTCCTGAACTACTATGAAATTTTTTTATCTTTAACCAACTTTTTCCTGAAATTTTTACTAGTTTCTTCTTTTCATATAACTTTTTCTGCTCTTTTACCTACTTTTTTCATGGAAAATCTGATTATTTTCTCAATATTTTTATATTATACTGCTATTTTTATATATATATACTGCGCTGAAACCCGCATTTCCTGAACTACTATGAAAGTTTTTGATCTTTAACCAACTTTTTCCTGTGATTTTTACTAGTTTCTTCTTTTCATATAACTTTTTCAGCTCTTTTACCTACATTTTTCATGGAAAATCTGATTATTTTCTCAATATTTTTATATTATACTGCTATTTTTATATATATACTGCGCTGAAACCCGCATTTCCTGAACTGCTATGAAAGTTTTGGATCTTTAACCAACTTTTTCCTGTGATTTTTACTAGTTTCTTCTTTTCATATAACTTTTTCTGCTCTATTACCTACATTTTTCATGGAAAATCTGATTATTTTCTCAATATTTTTATATTATATATATATATATATATATATATATATATATATATATATACTGCGCTGAAACCCGCATTTCCTGGACTACTATGAAAGTTTTTGATCTTTAACCGACTTTTTCCTGTGATTTTTGCTAGTTTCTTCTTTTCATATTACTTTTTCTGCTCTTTTACCTACATTTTTCATGGAAAATCTGATTATTTTCTCAATATTTTTATATTATACTGCTATTTTTATATATATACTGCGCTGAAACCCGCATTTCCTGAACTACTATGAAAGTTTTTGATCTTTAACCAACTTTTTCCTGTGATTTTTACTAGTTTCTTCTTTTCATATAACTTTTTCTGCTCTTTTACCTACTTTTTTCATGGAAAATCTGATTATTTTCTCAATATTTTTATATTATACTGCTATTTTTATATATATACTGCGCTGAAACCCGCATTTCCTGAACTACTATGAAAGTTTTTGATCTTTAACCAACTTTTTCCTGTGATTTTTACTAGTTTCTTCTTTTCATATAACTTTTTCTGCTCTTTTACCTAAATTTTTTATGGAAAATCTGATTATTTTCTCAATATTTTTATATTATATATGTATATATATATATATATACTGCGCTGAAACCCGCATTTCCTGAACTACTATGAAAGTTTTTGATCTTAAACCAACTTTTTCCTGTGATTTTTACTAGTTTCTTCTTTTCATATAACTTTTTCTGCTCTTTTACCTACATTTTTCATGGAAAATCTGATTATTTTCTCAATATTTTTATGTTATATGTATATATATACTGCGCTGAAACCCGCATTTCCTGAACTACTATGCAATTTTTTGATCTTTAACCGACTTTTTCCTGTGATTTTTACCAGTTTCTTCTTTGCATATAACTTTTTCTGCTCTTTTACCTACTTTTTTCATGGAAAATCTGATTATTTTCTCAATATTTTTATATTATACTGCTATTTTTATATATATACTGCGCTGAAAGCCGCATTTCCTGAACTACTATGCAATTTTTTGATCTTTAACCGACTTTTTCCTGTGATTTTTACCAGTTTCTTCTTTGCATATAACTTTTTCTGCTCTTTTACCTACTTTTTTCATGGAAAATCTGATTATTTTCTCAATATTTTTATATTATACTGCTATTTTTATATATAACCCGCATTTCCTGAACCACTATTAAAGTTTTTGATCTGTAACCAACTTTTTCCTGTGATTTTTGCTAGTTTCTTCTTTTCATATTACTTTTTCTGCTCTTTTACCTACATTTTTCATGGAAAATCTGATTATTTCCTCAATATTTTTATATTATACTGCTATTTTTATATATATACTGCGCTGAAACCCGCATTTCCTGAACTACTATGAAAGTTTTTGATCTTTAACTGACTTTTTCCTGTAATTTTTACTAGTTTCTTCTTTTCATATAACTTTTTCTGCTCTTTTACCTACTTTTTTCATGGAAAATCTGATTATTTTCTCAATATTTGTATATCATACTGCTATTTTTATATATAACCCGCATTTCCTGAACCACTATGAAAGTTTTTGATCTTTAACCAACTTTTTCCTGTGATTTTTACTAGTTTCTTCTTTTCATATAACTTTTTCTGCTCTATTACCTACATATTTCATGGAAAATCTGATTATTTTCTCAATATTTTTATATTATACTGCTATTTTTATATATATACAGCGCTGAAACCCGCATTTCCTGAACTACTATGAAAGTTTTTGATCTTTAACCGACTTTTTCCTGTGATTTTTACTAGTTTCTTCTTTTCATATAACTTTTTCTGCTCTTTTACCTACTTTTTTCATGGAAAATCCGATTATTTTCTCAATATTTTTATATTATACTGCTATTTTTATATATATACTGCGCTGAAACCCGCATTTCCTAAACTACTATGAAAGTTTTTGATCTTTGACCAACTTTTTCCTGTGATTTTTACTAATTTCTTTTTTTCATACAACTTTTTCTGCTCTTTTACCTACTTTTTTCATGGAAAATCTGATTATTTTCTCAATATTTTTATATTATACTGCTATTTTTATATATATACTGCGCTAAAACCCGAATTTCCTGAACTACTATGAAAGTTTTTGATCTCTAACCAACTTTTTCCTGTGATTCTTACTAGTTTCTTCTTTTCATATAACTTTTTCTGCTCTTTTACCTACATTTTTCATGGAAAATCTGATTATTTTCTCAATATTTTTATATTATATATAAATATATATACTGCGCTGAAACCCGCATTTCCTGAACTACTATGAAAGTTTTTGATCTTTAACCGACTTTTTCCTGTGATTTTTACTAGTTTCTTCTTTTCATATAACTTTTTCTGCTCTTTTACCTACATTTTTCATGGAAAATCTGATTATTTTCTCAATATTTTTATGTTATATGTATATATATACTGCGCTGAAACCCGCATTTCCTGAACTACTATGAATGTTTTTGATCTTTAACCAACTTTTTCCTGTAATTTTTACTAGTTTCTTCTATTCATATAACTTTTTCTGCTCGTTTACCTACATTTTTCATGGAAAATCTGATTATTTTCTCAATATTTTTATATTATATAAATATATATATACTGCGTTGAAACCCGCATTTATTGAACTACTATGAAAGTTTTTGATCTTTAACCAACTTTTTCCTGTGATTTTTACTAGTTTCTTCTTTTCATATAACTTTTTCTGCTCTTTTACCTACATTTTTCATGGAAAATCCGATTATTTTCTCAATATTTTTATATTATATATATATATATATACTGCGCTGAAACCCACATTTCTTGAACTACTATGAAAGTTTTTGATCTTTAAGCGACTTTTTCCTGTGATTTTTACTAGTTTCTTCTTTTCATATAACTTTTTCTGCTCTTTTACCTACATTTTTCATGGAAAATCTGATTATTTTCTCAATATTTTTATATTATACTGCTATTTTTATATATATACTGCGCTGAAACCCGCATTTCCTGAACTACTATGAAAGTTTTTGATCTTTAACCAACTTTTTCCTGTGATTTTTATTAGTTTCTTCTTTTCATATAACTTTTTCTGCTCTTTTACCTACTTTTTTCATGGAAAATCCAATTATTTTCTCAATATTTTTATATTATACTGCTATTTTTATATATATACTGCGCTGAAACCCGCATTTCCTAAGCTACTATGAAAGTTTTTGATCTTTGACCAACTTTTTCCTGTGATTTTTACTAGTTTCTTTTTTTCATACAACTTTTTCTGCTCTTTTACCTACTTTTTTCATGGAAAATCTGATTATTTTCTCAATATTTTTATATTATACTGCTATTTTTATATATATACTGCGCTAAAACCCGCATTTCCTGAACTACTATAAAAGTTTTTGATCTTTAACCAACTTTTTCCTGTGATTTTTACTAGTTTCTTCTTTTCATATAACTTTTTCTGCTCTTTTACCTACATTTTTCATGGAAAATCTGATTATTTTCTCAATATTTTTATATTATATATATATATATATACTGCGCTGAAACCCGCATTTCCTGAACTACTATGAAAGTTTTTGATCTTTAACCGACTTTTTCCTGTGATTTTTACTAGTTTCTTCTTTTCATATAACTTTTTCTGCTCTTTTACCTACATTTTTCATGGAAAATCTGATTATTTTCTCAATATTTTTATGTTATATGTATATATATACTGCGCTGAAACCCGCATTTCCTGAACTACTATGAATGTTTTTGATCTTTAACCAACTTTTTCCTGTAATTTTTACTAGTTTCTTCTATTCATATAACTTTTTCTGCTCGTTTACCTACATTTTTCATGGAAAATCTGATTATTTTCTCAATATTTTTATATTATACTGCTATTTTTATATATATACTGCGCTGAAACCCGCATTTCCTGAACTACTATGAAAGTTTTTGATCTTTAACCAACTTTTTCCTGTGATTTTTACTAGTTTCTTCTTTTCATATAACTTTTTCTGCTCTTTTACCTACATTTTTCATGGAAAATCTGATTATTTTCTCAATATTTTTATATTATATAAATATATATATACTGCGTTGAAACCCCTATTTATTGAACTACTATGAAAGTTTTTGATCTTTAACCAACTTTTTCCTGTGATTTTTACTAGTTTCTTCTTTTCATATAACTTTTTCTGCTCTTTTACCTACATTTTTCATGGAAAATCTGATTATTTTCTCAATATTTTTATATTATATATATATATATATACTGCGCTGAAACCCACATTTCTTGAACTACTATGAAAGTTTTTGATCTTTAAGCGACTTTTTCCTGTGATTTTTACTAGTTTCTTCTTTTCATATAACTTTTTCTGCTCTTTTACCTACATTTTTCATGGAAAATCTGATTATTTTCTCAATATTTTTATATTATACTGCTATTTTTATATATATACTGCGCTGAAACCCGCATTTCCTGAAGTACTATGAAAGTTTTTGATCTTTAACCAACTTTTTCCTGTGATTTTTACTAGTTTCTTCTTTTCATATAACTTTTTCTGCTCTTTTACCTACATTTTTTATGGAAAATCTGATTATTTTCTCAATATTTTTATATTATATATATATATATATATATATATATATACTGCGCTGAAACCCACATTTCCTGAACTACTATGAAAGTTTTTGATCTTTAACCGACTTTTTCCTGTGATTTTTACTAGTTTCTTCTTTTCATATAACCTTTTCTGCTCTTTTACCTACTTTTTTCATGGAAAATCTGATTATTTTCTCAATATTTTTATATTATATATATATATATATACTGCGCTGAAACCCGCATTTCCTGAACTACTGTGAAAGTTTTTGATCTTTAACCGACTTTTTCCTGTGATTTTTACTAGTTTCTTCTTTTCATATAACTTTTTCTGCTCTTTTACCTACTTTTTTCATGGAAAATCTGATTATTTTCTCAATATTTTTATATTATACTGCTATTTTTATATATATACAGCGCTGAAACCCGCATTTCCTGAACTACTATGAAAGTTTTTGATCTTTAACCGACTTTTTCCTGTGATTTTTACTAGTTTCTTCTTTTCATATAAATTTTTCTGCTCTTTTGCCTACTTTTTTCATGGAAAATCTGATTGTTTTCTCAATATTTTTATATTATACTGCTATTTTAATATATAACCCGCATTTCCTGAACCACTATGAAAGTTTTTGATCTTTAACCAACTTTTTCCTGTGATTTTTACTAGTTTCTTCTTTTCATATAACTTTTTCTGCTCTTTTACCTACATTTTTCATGGAAAATCTGATTATTTTCTCAATATTTTTTATATTATATATATATATATATACTGCGCTGAAACCCGCATTTCCTAAACTACTATGAAAGTTTTTAATCTTTAACCGACTTTTTCCTGTGATTTTTACTCGTTTCTTCTTCTTATATAACTTTTTCTGCTCTTTTACCTACTTTTTTCATGGAAAATCTGATTATTTTCTCAATATTTTTATATTATACTGCTATTTTTATATATATACTGCGCTGAAACCCGCATTTCCTGAACTACTATGAAAGTTTTTGATCTTTAACCAACTTTTTCCTGTGATTTTTACTAGTTTCTTCTTTTCATATAACTTTTTCTGCTCTTTTACCTACTTTTTTCATGGAAAATCTGATTATTTTCTCAATATTTTTATATTATACTGCTATTTTTATATATATACTGCGCTGAAACCCGCATTTCCCGAACTACTATGAAAGTTTTTGATCTTTAACCGACTTTTTCCTGTGATTTTTACTAGTTTCTTCTTTTCATATAACTTTTCCTGCTCTTTTACCTACTTTTTTCATGGAAAATCTGATTATTTTCTCAATATTTTTATATTATACTGCTATTTTTATATATATACTGCGCTGAAACCCGCATTTCCCGAACTACTATGAAAGTTTTTGATCTTTAACCGACTTTTTCCTGTGATTTTTACTAGTTTCTTCTTTTCATATAACTTTTTCTGCTCTTTTACCTACTTTTTTCATGGAAAATCTGATTATTTTCTCAATATTTTTATATTATACTGCTATTTTTATATATATATTCTGCGCTGAAACCCGCATTTCCTGAACTACTATGAAAGTTTTTGATCTTTAACCGACTTTTTCCTGTGATTTTTACTAGTTTCTTCTTTTCATATAACTTTTTCTGCTCCTTTACCTACTTTTTTCATGGAAAATCTGATTATTTTCTCAATATTTTTA